>JAWPHD010005939.1:0-153364 GCA_037043455.1 Cyrtodaria siliqua
GAGAAATCAACAAAACATCAACATGTAATTCACTTTCATGTGACGAACCTGTAGAGAATCAACGAAACATCACATATATTCATTTCATGTGAAGAACCTGTAGAGAAATCAACGAAACATCACATCTATACATTTTCATGTGAAAACCTGTAGAGACATCAACGTAACATCACATTATTCACTTTCATGTGAAGAACTTGTAGAGAAATCAACGAAACATCACATCTATACATTTTCATGCGAAGAACTTGTAGAGACATCAACGTAACATCACATTTATTCACTTTCATGTGAAGAACTTGTAGAGAAATCAACGAAACATCACATCTATTCATTTTCATGTGAAGAACTTGTAGAGAAATCAAGAAACATCACATTATTCACTTTCATGTGAAGAACCTGTAGAGAAATCAACGACACTCACATCTATTCATTTTCATGTGAAGAACCTGTAGAGAAATCAACGAAACATCACATCTATTCATTTTCATGTGAAGAACCTGTAGAGAAATCAACGAAACATCACTCTATTCACTTTCATGTGAGACTGTAGAGAAATCACCAAAACATCACATCTATTCATTTTCATGTGAAGAACCTGTAGAGAAATCAACGAAACATCACATCTATTCATTTTCATGTGAAGAACCTGTAGAGAAATCAACGAAACATTACATCTATTCATTTTCATGTGAAGAACTTGTGGAGAAATCAAGAAACATGACATGTATTCACTTTCATGTGAAGAACCTGTAGAGAAATCAACAAAACATCACATCTATTATTTTCATGTGAAGAACTTGTAGAGAAATCAACGAAACATCACATGTATTCATTTTCATGCGAAAAATTGTGGAGAAATCAAGAAACATCACATCTATTCATTTTCATGTGAAGAACTTGTAGAGAAATCAACATAACATCACATCTATTCATTTTCATGTGAAGAACTGTAGAGAAATCAACGTAACATCACATCTATTCATTTTCATGTGAAGAACTTGTGGAGAAATCAACAAAACATCACATGTATTCACTTTCATGTGAAGAACCTGTAGAGAAATCAACGAAACATCACATCTATTCATTTTTATGTGAAGAACCTGTAGAGGAATCAACGAAACATCACATCTATTCATTTTCATGTGAATAACCTGTAGAGAAATCAACGAAACATCACATGTATTCACTTTCATGTGAAGAACTTAGGAGAAATCAACGTAACATCACATCTATTCATTTTCATGTGAAGAACTTGTGGAGAAATCAACAAAACATCACATGTATTCACTTTCATGTGACGAACCTGTAGAGAAATCAACGAAACATCACATATATTCATTTAATGTGAAGAACCTGTAGAGAAATCAACGAAACATCACATCTATTCATTTTCATGTGAAGAACCTGTAGAGAAATCAACGAAACATCACATCTATTCACTTTCATGTGAAGAACCTGTAGAGAAATCAACAAAACATTACATCTATTCATTTTCATGTGAAGAAACTGTAGAGAAATCAACGAAACATCACATCTATTCACTTTCATGTGAAGAACCTGTAGAGAAATCAACAAAACATCACATCTATTCATTTTCATGTGAAGAACTTGTAGAGAAATCAATGAAACATCACATGTATTCACTTTCATGTGAAGAACCTGTAGAGAAATCAACGAAACATCACATCTATTCATTTTCATGTGAAGAACTTGTGGAGAAATCAACGAAACATCACATGTATTCATTTTCATGCGAAGAACTTGTGGAGAAATCAATGAAACATCACATCTATTCATTTTCATGTGAAGAACCTGTTGAGAAATCAACAAAACATCAAATGTATTCACTTTCATGTGACGAACCTGTAGAGAAATCAACGAAACATCACATATATTCATTTTCATGTGAAGAACCTGTAGAGAAATCAACGAAACATCACATCTATACATTTTCATGTGAAGAACTTGTAGAGACATCAACGTAACATCACATTTATTCACTTTCATGTGAAGAACTTGTAGAGAAATCAACGAAACATCACATCTATACATTTTCATGCGAAGAACTTGTAGAGACATCAACGTAACATCACATTTATTCACTTTCATGTGAAGAACTTGTAGAGAAATCAACGAAACATCACATCTATACATTTTCATGCGAAGAACTTGTAGAGACATCAACGTAACATCACATTTATTCACTTTCATGTGAAGAACCTGTAGAGAAATCAACGAAACATCACATCTATTCATTTTTATGTGAAGAACCTGTAGAGAAATCAACGAAACATCACATCTATTCATTTTCATGTGAATAACCTGTAGAGAAATCAACGAAACATCACATGTATTCACTTTCATGTGAAGAACTTGTGGAGAAATCAACGTAACATCACATCTATTCATTTTCATGTGAAGAACTTGTGGAGAAATCAACAAAACATCAAATGTATTCACTTTCATGTGACGAACCTGTAGAGAAATCAACGAAACATCACATCTATTCATTTTCATGTGAAGAACTTGTAGAAAAATCAACAAAACATCACATGTATTCACTTTTATGTGAAGAACCTGTAGAGAAATCAACGAAACGTCACATCTATTCATTTTCATGTGAAGAACCTGTAGAGAAATCAACGAAACATCACATCTATTCATTTTCATGTGAAGAACCTGTAGAGAAATCAACGAAACATCACATCTATTCACTTTCATGTGAAGAACCTGTAGAGAAATCACCAAAACATCACATCTTTTCATTTTCATGTGAAGAACCTGTAGAGAAATCAACGAAACATCACATCTATTCATTTTCATGTGAAGAACCTGTAGAGAAATCAACGAAACATCACCTCTATTCATTTTCATGTGAAGAACTTGTGGAGAAATCAATGAAACATGACATGTATTCACTTTCATGTGAAGAACCTGTAGAGAAATCAACAAAACATCACATCTATTCATTTTCATGTGAAGAACTTGTAGAGAAATCAACGAAACATCACATGTATTCATTTTCATGCGAAAAACTTGTGGAGAAATCAACGAAACATCACATCTATTCATTTTCATGTGAAGAACTTGTAGAGAAATCAACATAACATCACATCTATTCATTTTCATGTGAAGAACTTGTAGAGAAATCAACGTAACATCACATCTATTCATTTTCATGTGAAGAACTTGTGGAGAAATCAACAAAACATCACATGTATTCACTTTCATGTGAAGAACCTGTAGAGAAATCAACGAAACATCACATCTATTCATTTTTATGTGAAGAACCTGTAGAGAAATCAACGAAACATCACATGTATTCACTTTCATGTGAAGAACTTGTGGAGAAATCAACGTAACATCACATCTATTCATTTTCATGTGAAGAACTTGTGGAGAAATCAACAAAACATCACATGTATTCACTTTCATGTGACGAACCTGTAGAGAAATCAACGAAACATCACATATATTCATTTTCATGTGAAGAACCTGTAGAGAAATCAACGAAACATCACATCTATTCATTTTCATGTGAAGAACCTGTAGAGAAATCAACGAAACATCACATCTATTCACTTTCATGTGAAGAACCTGTAGAGAAATCAACAAAACATCACATCTATTCATTTTCATGTGAAGAACCTGTAGAGAAATCAACGAAACATCACATCTATTCACTTTCATGTGAAGAACCTGTAGAGAAATCAACAAAACATCACATCTATTCATTTTCATGTGAAGAACTTGTAGAGAAATCAATGAAACATCACATGTATTCACTTTCATGTGAAGAACCTGTAGAGAAATCAACGAAACATCACATCTATTCATTTTCATGTGAAGAACTTGTGGAGAAATCAACGAAACATCACATGTATTCATTTTCATGCGAAGAACTTGTGGAGAAATCAATGAAACATCACATCTATTCATTTTCATGTGAAGAACCTGTTGAGAAATCAACAAAACATCAAATGTATTCACTTTCATGTGACGAACCTGTAGAGAAATCAACGAAACATCACATATATTCATTTTCTTGTGAAGAACCTGTAGAGAAATCAACGAAACATCACATCTATACATTTTCATGTGAAGAACCTGTAGAGAAATCAACGAAACATCACATCTATTCACTTTCATGTGAAGAACCTGTAGAGAAATCACCAAAACATTACATCTATTCATTTTCATGTGAAGAACTTGTGGAGAAATCAATGAAACATGACATGTATTCACATTCATGTGAAGAACCTGTAGAGAAATCAACAAATCATCACATCTATTCATTTTCATGTGAAGAACTTGTAGAGAAATCAACGAAACATCACATGTATTCATTTTCATGCGAAAAACTTGTGGAGAAATCAAAGAAACATCACATCTATTCATTTTCATGTGAAGAACTTGTAGAGAAATCAACATAACATCACATCTATTCATTTTCATGTGAAGAACTTGTAGAGAAATCAACGTAACATCACATCTATTCATTTTCATGTGAAGAACTTGTGGAGAAATCAACAAAACATCACATGTATTCACTTTCATGTGAAGAACCTGTAGAGAAATCAACGAAACATCACATCTATTCATTTTTATGTGAAGAACCTGTAGAGAAATCAACGAAACATCACATCTATTCATTTTCATGTGAATAACCTGTAGAGAAATCAACGAAACATCACATGTATTCACTTTCATGTGAAGAACTTGTGGAGAAATCAACGTAACATCACATCTATTCATTTTCATGTGAGGAACTTGTGGAGAAATCAACAAAACATCACATGTATTCATTTTCATGTGACGAACCTGTAGAGAAATCAACGAAACATCACATATATTCATTTTCATGTGAAGAACCTGTAGAGAAATCAACGAAACATCACATCTATTCATTTTCATGTGAAGAACCTGTAGACAAATCAACGAAACATCACATCTATTCACTTTCATGTGAAGAACCTGTAGAGAAATCAACAAAACATTACATCTATTCATTTTCATGTGAAGAAACTGTAGAGAAATCAACGAAACATCACATCTATTCACTTTCATGTGAAGAACCTGTAGAGAAATCAACAAAACATCACATCTATTCATTTTCATGTGAAGAACTTGTAGAGAAATCAATGAAACATCACATGTATTCACTTTCATGTGAAGAACCTGTAGAGAAATCAACGAAACATCACATCTATTCATTTTCATGTGAAGAACTTGTGGAGAAATCAACGAAACATCACATGTATTCATTTTCATGCGAAGAACTTGTGGAGAAATCAATGAAACATCACATCTATTCATTTTCATGTGAAGAACCTGTTGAGAAATCAACAAAACATCAAATGTATTCACTTTCATGTGACGAACCTGTAGAGAAATCAACGAAACATCACATATATTCATTTTCATGTGAAGAACCTGTAGAGAAATCAACGAAACATCACATCTATACATTTTCATGTGAAGAACTTGTAGAGACATCAACGTAACATCACATTTATTCACTTTCATGTGAAGAACTTGTAGAGAAATCAACGAAACATCACATCTATACATTTTCATGCGAAGAACTTGTAGAGACATCAACGTAACATCACATGTATTCACTTTCATGTGAAGAACTTGTAGAGAAATCAACGAAACATCACATCTATACATTTTCATGCGAAGAACTTGTAGAGACATCAACGTAACATCACATTTATTCACTTTCATGTGAAGAACCTGTAGAGAAATCAACGAAACATCACATCTATTCATTTTTATGTGAAGAACCTGTAGAGAAATCAACGAAACATCACATCTATTCATTTTCATGTGAATAAACTGTAGAGAAATCAACGAAACATCACATGTATTCACTTTCATGTGAAGAACTTGTGGAGAAATCAACGTAACATCACATCTATTCATTTTCATGTGAAGAACTTGTGGAGAAATTAACAAAACATCACATGTATTCACTTTCATGTGACGAACCTGTAGAGAAATCAACGAAACATCACATCTATTCATTTTCATGTGAAGAACTTGTAGAAAAATCAACAAAACATCACATGTATTCACTTTTATGTGAAGAACCTGTAGAGAAATCAACGAAACGTCACATCTATTCATTTTCATGTGAAGAACCTGTAGAGAAATCAACGAAACATCACATCTATTCATTTTCATGTGAAGAACCTGTAGAGAAATCAACGAAACATCACATCTATTCACTTTCATGTGAAGAACCTGTAGAGAAATCACCAAAACATCACATCTTTTCATTTTCATGTGAAGAACCTGTAGAGAAATCAACGAAACATCACATCTATTCATTTTCATGTGAAGAACCTGTAGAGAAATCAACGAAACATCACCTCTATTCATTTTCATGTGAAGAACTTGTGGAGAAATCAATGAAACATGACATGTATTCACTTTCATGTGAAGAACCTGTAGAGAAATCAACAAAACATCACATCTATTCATTTTCATGTGAAGAACTTGTAGAGAAATCAACGAAACATCACATGTATTCATTTTCATGCGAAAAACTTGTGGAGAAATCAACGAAACATCACATCTATTCATTTTCATGTGAAGAACTTGTAGAGAAATCAACATAACATCACATCTATTCATTTTCATGTGAAGAACTTGTAGAGAAATCAACGTAACATCACATCTATTCATTTTCATGTGAAGAACTTGTGGAGAAATCAACAAAACATCACATGTATTCACTTTCATGTGAAGAACCTGTAGAGAAATCAACGAAACATCACATCTATTCATTTTTATGTGAAGAACCTGTAGAGAAATCAACGAAACATCCCATCTATTCATTTTCATGTGAATAACCTGTAGAGAAATCAACGAAACATCACATGTATTCACTTTCATGTGAAGAACTTGTGGAGAAATCAACGTAACATCACATCTATTCATTTTCATGTAAAGAACTTGTGGAGAAATCAACAAAACATCACATGTATTCACTTTCATGTGACGAACCTGTAGAGAAATCAACGAAACATCACATATATTCATTTTCATGTGAAGAACCTGTAGAGAAATCAACGAAACATCACATCTATTCATTTTCATGTGAAGAACCTGTAGAGAAATCAACGAAACATCACATCTATTCACTTTCATGTGAAGAACCTGTAGAGAAATCAACAAAACATCACATCTATTCATTTTCATGTGAAGAACCTGTAGAGAAATCAACGAAACATCACATCTATTCACTTTCATGTGAAGAACCTGTAGAGAAATCAACAAAACATCACATCTATTCATTTTCATGTGAAGAACTTGTAGAGAAATCAATGAAACATCACATGTATTCACTTTCATGTGAAGAACCTGTAGAGAAATCAACGAAACATCACATCTATTCATTTTCATGTGAAGAACTTGTGGAGAAATCAACGAAACATCACATGTATTCATTTTCATGCGAAGAACTTGTGGAGAAATCAATGAAACATCACATCTATTCATTTTCATGTGAAGAACCTGTTGAGAAATCAACAAAACATCAAATGTATTCACTTTCATGTGACGAACCTGTAGAGAAATCAACGAAACATCACATATATTCATTTTCATGTGAAGAACCTGTAGAGAAATCAACGAAACATCACATCTATACATTTTCATGTGAAGAACCTGTAGAGAAATCAACGAAACATCACATCTATTCACTTTCATGTGAAGAACCTGTAGAGAAATCAACAACACATCACATCTATTCATTTTCATGTGAAGAACCTGTAGAGAAATCAACGAAACATCACATCTATTCACTTTCATGTGAAGAACCTGTAGAGAAATCAACGAAACATCACATCTATTCATTTTCATGTGAAGAACTTGTAGAGAAATCAATGAAACATCACATGTATTCACTTTCATGTGAAGAACCTGTAGAGAAATCAACGAAACATCACATCTATTCATTTTCATGTGAAGAACTTGTGGAGAAATCAACGAAACATCACATGTATTCATTTTCATGCGAAGAACTTGTGGAGAAATCAATGAAACATCACATCTATTCATTTTCATGTGAAGAACCTGTAGAGAAATCAACGAAACATCACATCTATTCATTTCCATGTGAAGAACTTGTAGAGAAATCAACGAAACATCTCATCTATTCATTTTCATGTGAAGAATTTGTAGAAAAATCAACGAAACATCACATCTATTCATTTTCATGTGAAGAACTTGTAGAGAAATCAACGTAACATCACATCTATTCACTTTCATGTGAAGAACTTGTAGAGAAATCAACGAAACATCACAGCTATTCATTTTCATGCGAAGAACTTGTAGAGACATCAACGTAACATCACATGTATTCATTTTCATGCGAAGAACTTGTAGAGAAATCAACGAAACATCACATCTATTCATTTTCATGTGAAGAACTTGTGGAGAAATCAACGTAACATCACATGTATTCACTTTCATGTGAAGAACTTGTAGAGAAATCAACGAAACATCACATCTATTCATTTTCATGTGAAGAACTTGTAGAGAAATCAACGTAACATCACATCTATTCATTTTCATGTGAAGAACTTGTAGAGAAATCAACGAAACATCACATCTATTCATTTGCATTTGAAGAACTTGTGGTGTATTCACTTTCATGTGAAGAACATGTAGAGAAATCAACGAAACATCACATCTGTTCATTTTCATGTGAAGAACTTGTGGAGAAATCAACATCACATCACATGTATTCACTTTCATGTGAAGAACTTGTAGAGAAATCAACGAAACATCACATCTATTCATTTTCATGTGAAGAACCTGTAGAGAAATCAACGAAACATCACCTTTATTCACTTTCATGTGAAGAACTTGTAGAGAAATCAACGAAACATCACATCTATTCATTTTCATGTGAAGAACTTGTAGAGAAATCAACAAAACATCACATCTATTCATTTTCATGTGAAGAACTTGTGGAGAAATCAACGAAACATCACATGTATTCACTTTCATGTGAAGAACTTGTAGAGAAATCAACGAAACATCACATCTATTCATTTTCATGTGAAGAACTTGTAGAGAAATCAACGAAACATCACATGTATTCACTTTCATGTGAAAGACTTGTAGAGAAATCAACGAAACATCGCATCTATTCATTTTCATGTGAAGAACTTGTAGAGAAATCAACGAAACATCACATCTATTCATTTTCATGTGAAGGACTTGTAGAGACAAGTGCCATTTAACTTAGTTCCCAATAAATAGAAAAGGCCTCAAAAGTCGAGTGTGTGCACCAACTTAGTTCCCAATAAATCGACAAGGCCTCAAAAGTCGAGTGTGTTGGATCTTCATTATTACTTGCAGCTATATTGGATCTTCTTTTTACTTACAGCTATGTTGGATCTTCATTATTACGTGCAGCCATGTTGGATCTTCATTATTACTTGCATATATGTTGGATTTACATTATTATTTGCAGCTGTGTTGGATTTTATTTATTACTTGCAGCTGTGTTCGATCTTCATTATTACTTGCAGATATTTTGGTTCTTCATTATTACTAGCAGCCTTGTTGGAACTTCATTATTACTTGCAACCATGTTGAAACTTTATTATTTTTTGCAGCTATGTTGAATCTTCATTATTACTTGCAACTATGTTAAATTCATTATTACTTGCAGCTATTTTGGATCTTCATTATTACTTGCAGCTATGTTGGACCTTCATTATTACTGGCAGCTATGTTGGAACTTTATTATTACTTGCAGCTATGTTGGACCTTCATTATTACTCGCAGCTATGTTGGATCTGAATTATTACTTTCAGCCATCTTCATTTTCCCTACCTTTTTTAAAAATCCAATTCAATCAATCAATCATCATTACTTGCAGCTATGTTGGATCGTCTTTATTCCTTGCAGCTATGTTGGATCTTTATTATTACTTACAGCTATGTTGGATCTTCATTATTACTTACAGCCATGTTGGATCTTCATTATCCCCACCTTTTTTCAGGAACAAGTGGGGATCATTTATTCTTGTCCGTCTGTACGTCCGTGTGTAATGTTGCATTACTCCTTCTAAACCACTAGGCGGAATAATTTAGTGTATGACTTCTCCAGATCATGACAACGTGCAAGAGCGACATTATCTTTGACTCCTCATGATTACATGCAGCCATGTTGCATATGCATTATTACTTGCAACCATGTTGCATATTCATGATTACTTACAGCTATGTTGGATATTCATGATTATTTGCAGCTATGTTGCATCGTCATTATTACTTACAGCTATGTGTGAACTTCATTATTACTTACAGCTATATTGGAACTTCATTATTACTTATGATTTGCACTTCAGATAGGTGGGGATCTGCGATGGCTCACCATCGACTACATCTAGTTATTCCTTGCAGCTATGTTGGAACTTCATTATTACTTGCAGCCATGTTGGATCTTCATTATTACTTGCAGCTATGTTGTATCTTCATTATTACTTGCAGCCATTTTGCATATTAATTATTACTTGCAGCCATGTTGCATATTCATTATCACATGCAGCCATGTTGCATATTCATTATTACTTGCAGCCATGTTGCATCTTCATTATTACTTGCAGCTATGTTGGATCTTCATTATTACTTACAGCTATGTTGGATATTATGCTTACTTGCAGCCATGTTGGAACTTCATTATTACTTGCAGCTATGTTGGATCTTCATTATTACTTGCAGTTATGTTGGATCTTCATGATTACTTGCAGCCATGTTGGAACTTCATTATTACTTGCAGCTATGTTGGATCTTCATTATTTCTTTTCAGCTGTGGTGGATTGTCATTGTTTCATTTCACCTGTGTTGGATCTTCATTATTTCATTTCACATGTGTTGGATCTTCATTATTTTATTTCACCTGTGTTGGATATTCAATATTTCATTTCACCTCTGTTGGGTTTTCATTATTTCATTTCAGTTACTTGGGATTATTACAACAGTACGAGGCCGTGTCGTTTGGAGACTCGCTGTTTGGTTGTTCTATCCTTATACATTTGCAGCAGAAGCACAGCATACAGTTTCGCAAGGCAATGTGGACTGAGTATACTGGCCTACTCAGAACCTTGTCTATACCTGTACAGGTGGTCAGTCAGACTTTTCTATATCAGCCATGCCACTTGTCTGTACAAGGCATACCAAGGCAATGTGGACTGAGTATACTGGCATATTCAGAACCTTGTCTATACCTGTACAGGAGGTAAGTCAGGCTTGTCTATATCAGACATGCCACTTGTCTGTACAAGGCATACCAAGGCAATGTGGACTGAATATACTGGTATACTCAGAACCTTGTCTATACCTGTACAGGAGGTCAGCCAGACTTGTCTATATCAGCCATGACACTTGTCTGTACAAGGCATACCAAGGCAATCTGGACTGAGTATACTGGCATACTCAGAACCTTGTCTATACCTGTACAGGAGGTCAGTCAGGCTTGTCTATATCAGCCATGCCACTTGTCTGTACAAGGCATACCAAGGCAATCTTGACTGAGTATACTGGCATACTCAGAACCTTGTATATACCTGTACAGGAGGTGAGTCAGGCTTGTCTATATCAGCTATGTCACTTGTCTGTACAAGGCATACCAAGGCAATGTGGACTGAGTATACTGGCATACTCAGAACCTTGTCTATACCTGTACAGGAGGTCAGTCAGGCTTGTCTATATCAGCCATGCCACTTGTCTGTACAAGGCATACAAAGGCAATGTGGACTGAGTATACTGGCATACTCAGAACCTTGTCTATACATGTACAGGAGGTCAGTCAGACTTGTCTATATCAGTCATGCCACTTGTCTGTATAAGGTATACCAAGGCAATCTAGAGTGAGTATACGGGCATACTCAGAACCTTGTATATACCTGTACAGGAGGTCAGTCAGACGTGTCTATATCAGCCATGCCGCTTGTCTGTGCAAGGCTTACCAAGGCAATGTCGACTGAGTAGACTGGCATACTCAGAACCTTGTCTATACCTGTACAAGAGGTCAGTCAGACTTGTCTATATTAATAATGCCACTTGTCTGTACAAGGCATACCAAGGAAATGTGGACTGAGTATACTGGCATACTCAGGACCTTGTCTATACCTGTACAGGAGGTCAGTCAGACTTGTCTATATCAGCCATGACACTTGCCTGTACCAGGCATACCAAGGCAATGTGGACTGAGTATAATGGCATACTCAGAACCTTGTCTATACCTGTACAGGAGGTCAGTCAGACGTGTCTATATCAGCCATCCAACTTGTCTGTACAAGGCACTCCAAGGCAATCTGGACTGAGTATACTGGTACTCAGAACCTGTCTATACCTGTACAGGAGGTCAGTCGGACGTGTCTATATCAGCCATGCCACTTGTCTGTACAAAGCATACCAGGGCAATGTGGACTGAGTATACTGGCATACTCAGAACCTGTCTATACATGTACAGGAGGTCAGTGTCAGACGTGTCTATAACATCCCTGCCACTCGTCTGTACAAAGTATACCAAGGCAATGTGGACTGAGTATACTGGCATACTCAGAACCTTGTCTATACCTGTACAAGAGGTCAGTCAAACTTGTCTATGTCAGCCATGTCACTTGTCTGTACAAGGCATACCAAGGCAATCTGGACTGAGTATACTGGCATACTCAGAACCTTGTCTATACCTGTACAGGAGGTCAGTCAGGCTTGTCTAAATCAGACATGCCACTTGTCTGTTCAAGGCACATCCAAGGCAATCTGGACTGAGTATACTGGCATACTCAGAACCTTGTCTATACCTGTACAGGAGGTCAGTCAGATGTGTCTATATCAGCCATGCCACTTGTCTGTACAAAGCATACCATGGCAATGTGGACTGAGAATACTGGCATACTCAGAACCTTGTATATACCTGTACAGGAGGTGAGTCAGGCTTGTCTATATCAGCCATGTCGCGTGTCTGTACAAGGCTTACCAAGGTAATGTGGACTGAGTATACTGGCATACTCAGAACCTGTCTATACCTGTACAGGAGGTCAGTCAAACTTGTCTATATCAACCATGTCACTTGTCTGTACAAGGCATACCAAGACAATCTGGACTGAGTATACTGGCATACTCAGAACCTTGTCTATACCTGTACAGGAGGTCAGTTAGGCTTGTCTATATCAGCCATGTCGCGTGTCTGTACAAGTCACACCAAGGCAATGTCGACTGAGTAAACTGGCATACTCAGGACCTTGTCTATACCTGTACATGAGGTGAGTCAGGTTTGTCTATATCAGCCATGTCACTTTTCTGTACAAGGCATATCAAGGCAATGTGGACTGAGTAGACTGGCATACTCAGATCCATGTCTATACATGTACAAGAGGTCATGCAGACGTGTCTATATCAGCCATGTCACTTGTCTGTACAAGGCATACCAAGGCCATGTGGACCGAGTAGACTGGCACACTCAGATCCATGTCTATACATGTACAAGAGGTCAGTCAGACGTGTCTATATCAGCCATTCCACTTGTCTGTACAAGGCATACCAAGGCAATGTGGACTGAGTATACTGGCATACTCAGAACCCTGTCTATACCTGTACAGGAGGTGAGTCAGGCTTGTCTTTATTAGCCATGTCACTTGTCTGTACAAGGCATACCAAGGCAATGTGGACTGATTATTCTGGCGTACTCAGAACCTTGTCTATACCTGTTCAGGAGGTCAGTCAGACGTGGCTATATCAGCCATGTCACTTGTCTGTACAAGGCATACCAAGGCAATATGGACTGAGTATACTGGCATTCTCGGAACCCTGTCTATACCTGTACAGGAGGTGAGTCAGGCTTGTCTATATCAGCCATGTCACTTGTCTGTACAAGGCATACCAAGGCAATGTGGACTGAGTATTCTGTCGTACTCAGAACCTTGTCTATACCTGTACAGGAAGTCAGTCAGACTTGTCAATATAAGCCATGCCACTTGTCTGTACAAGGCATACCAAGGCAATGTGGACTGAGTATACTGGCATTCTCAGAACACTGACATACATCTTGTTTGTGCAATTTTTATGTCGAGTCCATAACACCTGAACTGCGTAAGAAAACCTGAACTTAATGAATCTATGTGGCATAAATAGTCTGTGTTGCACACACAATTCATGGTTACTTGTTCAAGGTCACAAAATCGGATGAAACTTAATGAATCTATGTGGCATAAAAAGTATTGTGTTGCAAACACAATTCATGGTTACATGTTTACGGTCACAAAACCGGATGAAGCTTAAAGAATCTATGAGGCATAAATAGTCTGTGTTGCACACACAATTCATGGTTATATGTTCAAGGTCACAAAACCGGATGAAACTTAATGAATCTATGTGGCATAACATGTCTTGTGTTGCATACGCAATTCATGGTTACATGTTCAAGGTCACAGTTCAAGGTCATGTCATTTTGGTGTCCGTTTTAGTTAACACTTAATCTAATTCAAATAACAAGATGAAATTGTATGTGTTTACTTAATAAACTGTATCAAGCAACAAATGTCGGGGCCTTATGTTTCAGGTCAAGGTCATGCATGTCTTGTCCATACCTTGACAAAAACAGGATAATACTAATCTGTGTATATAGACAGTCATGAAACCATAATCAGGATGAATTTTCTTGTTTACCGACGCCTTCTACAACTCAGTAATTACCGTAACAAGTGTCATATGGCTGCATTGTATCTTACATATGCATTTTGTTGATTCCTTTACCAGTCCCTGGTATCTCACTACGTCACACCTGGGTACCCGTATTGTACCTCATGGCAGTTCATCATGTAAACAGGTTCATCTACTCACAGGACGGAAAACACAAAAAGCTGAAGGCAACCATGATCAAGCAGTTACTGGTGAATTGATTTTTAAAACTTTAATGAAAAAGGCTTTTACGTCCCGTTAACACATCATATTAGGTTATATTGGGACAGCAACCACAGAGGCAGATAAGATGGATGAAGTTTCCAATCAGAAATGCCTCCCCAAGGGAGCTTACCCATGTAAGGAAGATGTTTGTAACTGAAGGCCTTATCCACTGAGCTACCATAGCTGCTGGTGTAGTAGAGTGGGGCTATGATCATAACATGTGGTGTAGTAGAGTGGGGCTATGATTACAACATGTGGTGTAGTAGGTGGGGCTATGATCACAACATGTGGCGTAGTAGAGTGGGGCTATGATTACAACATGTGGTGTTGTAGTGTGGGGCTATTATTACAACATGTGGTGTAGTAGTGTGGGGCTACGATCACAACAAGTGGTGTAGTAGAGTGGGGCTATGATTTAAACCTGTGGTGCAGTAGAGTGGGGCTATGATTACATGTGGTGCAGTAGAGTGGGTCCATGATTACAACATACGGTAGTAGAGTGGAGCTATGATTACAGTATATGTTGCATTAGAATGGGGCTATGATTAGAGCATATGTTGCAATAGAATGGGGCTATAATTACGGTACAGCATATGTTGCAGTAGAATGGGGCTATGATTACAACATATGTTGCAGTCAAATGGGGGCTATGATTACAAAATATGTTGCAGTAGAATGGTGCTATAATTACAGCATATATTGCAGTAGAATGGTGCTAAGATTACAGCATATTTTGCAGTAGAATGGGGCTATGATTACAACCTGTGGTGCAGTTGAATGTGGCTATGGTTACAAATGTGGTGCAGTAGAATGGGGCTATGATTACAACACAATGGTGCTATGATTACAGCATATATTACAATAGAATGGGGCTATGATTACAACATATGTTGCAGTAGATCGGTGCTATGATTACAACATATGTTGCAGTAGAATAGGGCTATGATTACAACATATGTTGAAGTAGAATGGTGCTATAATTACAGCATATGTTTCAGTAGAATGGTACGAAGATTGCAGCATATTTTGCAGTAGAATGGGGCTATGATTACAACCTGTGGTGCAGTAGACTTTAAGTTAACAACATGTTGTAATCATAGGCCCATTCTACTGCATCAAAGGTTGTAATCATAGCCCACACTACTGCACCACATGTTGTAATCATATCCCCATTCTACTATACCACATGTCGTAATCATAGCCCCATTCTACTACACCACCGGTTGTAATCATAGCCCCATTCTACTGCACCACATGTTGTAATCATAGCCCCATTCTACTACACCACGTGTCGTTATCATAGCCCACACTACTGCACCTTGTAATCATAGTCCCATTCTACTACACCACATGTCGTAATCATAGCCCCATTCTACTACACTACATCTTGTAATCGTAGCCCCATTCTACTGCACCACAGGTTGTAATCGTAGCCCCATTCTACTGCATCACAGGTTGTAATCATAGCCGACACTACTGCACCACATGTCTTTATCATAGCCGATTCAAGCTGACTTTGTATGGTATAGTATTAGATCACATAAATCACAGTCACAATGGCGGACTGGTGGCCATTTTGTTTTTATATGCCCATAGAGACGTACTAAGTCGTGGCACTGTCTGTTCGTCTGTCTGTCTGTATGACAATTAACTTTTCTTGTCCGGACTACTCCTAAACTTCTCAACAGATATTGGTGAAACGTTATAGGAAGTGTCAGTATGGATTTTAGTTGTGCAAATCATCACGGTTTGCTATATGAGACCGTGAGGAGCCATACACTTTTTTGTTACCATCTCAAGGGACAAATTCTTACTAGTACCATGTTATTGAGTACCTTGTAGAGAAACAAAAAGTCCATGATAGCAGTGTGAACAGGGTAGCTGATTCATGTTATTAGAGTTATCTCCCCCTTTTAAGCAAAACTCTTGTTTCTTTAAAAAATCGTTTTCGCTGAAACTAGAAGAGCTACAGGTCTAATATTTTACACGTATAATACATTTAGGGTCCTCTACCAAGTATTTATAAAATGGTGATCCCAGGGTCAAATATGGCCCAGCCCCGTGGGTAACATTTTGTTCAAACAGTTATATAGGAAATCTTTTAAAATAAATAATTTTCTCTGAAACTGTAAGAGCTAGAGGTCCCATATTATGCATGAAGTATAAGCTTGTGGTCCACTAGCAAGTTTTTTTAAATGTTGACCCTGGGGTCATATCTGGCTGGTTAAAGCTTTTATATTGTATCTATAGAGTTTTGATTCTCAAACGATATAAGTTATGTATATACCTCGTGGTCAGTAGGTTTAGAAACGATGTACATATGTTGTAAAATGTGGCTGTTGTTGGCGGGATAGCTATTTTAACTGCAGTAGCACCTGTATGTCGGATATAGCGTTTAGAGTAAACATCAGTAAACTAACCGTGATCACTAAATGTAATCTATCTCGATGCACTGGGTACCAATTCTTATCTGGAAGCGTTTAACAATTTTTTTATATCTTATATGTATGTTATATTGTCACATTAAGTTATATTATTTAAATCAGATAATATGTACTGAGTATTCTTAATTGTCCTGTTTTATCCCAAGGCATTAATTGCCAAGTTTATCAAAACAGCAATGAGCTGGTCATATATAAGGCTTGCAGGCATATTGCAACTCGACATACATGAGCTTGATGCTAACTTGCTAGATAAGAGAGACCGTTGTGAACCCAGCTTCTTGGATATAACCTTTATGACGGATTAACATTTTAGTTGTATGTTTTTTAATGCAGTCATCCTGCTTGAGCGCATACAGCCTGTTAATTCAGTGGATAGCACGGGGGACTTTAAATTCAGAGAACCCTGGTTCAAGCCTCACCGGAGCTAGTGAATTTTGTCGGTGTGTTCCTGGGCAAGACACTTTTACCCTCGTCCGTCGGATGGGGACGTAAACCAGCCGATCCCGTGTATCGCTTTTTTTTTCTCTAATCATGTTAAAGAAACATAGGTGTCTATTCGTCAGTACCCCCCCCCCCCCCC
Source organism: Cyrtodaria siliqua (assembly GCA_037043455.1). Taxonomy (NCBI): domain Eukaryota; kingdom Metazoa; phylum Mollusca; class Bivalvia; order Adapedonta; family Hiatellidae; genus Cyrtodaria; species Cyrtodaria siliqua. Next base: position 17,964 of record JAWPHD010005939.1, read on the forward strand.
CCCCACACACACACCTCTCTCTCTCTCTCTCTTCATTGGCAATACACCTTCTTGCTTAGGTAATAATCATTCCACTTGCATGCGCAAAAGTAGGGTTGATGCTTACTATCCTAGAGTAATTCCATACTCTAAATCAAGTACGGAGAACATCACAACCTATGTTTAGATACATATCCTAAGCAGGTGATATGGTAACAACTGCACCAATACTAACAAATAGTTGCCATGGTAAGTAGTTAGTACAGTGATCTGGGTATCACCCTAAAGATATTTCTTCGTCGACGCCGTTTGGTTCCCGGGCAAGAATATGACCACTGCATATCCAAGCATAGGGGTAAACATTCCCTGAAGTCATTTTAATTTTGTCATTTTTGTTCATTATTTTCATCATGAAACCTGTATTGTTTCAGGTGCTACTTCAGTGGTGGCAGTGATCGTGATTCCAGCGAAAAATGGAGTGTTTACTAGAGAATTTGCAGCAACTCTGCAGTTCTGCAGGTAAGAAGGTTCTAGGCACATTCTGCAAATTTTTATCTAGATGTTAATGAAGAGTGAGCCGTCGAATGTTCATTCCTGTTGGCGCCATATAACATTTTCGTGTTGGTGCGCCGTAAAACCCTACTTCAAATCAATTCATCTTCGTCGATTCTTTTTCAGTAACACAAAAATGGTTCGTGCAAATGCATATACTACTATTTTTACATTCCATAAGCAGAATTCTTCAATTTGTTGTATATGGGTGGGGTAATTCAGGTGTAAAAATCCTTAAAATATGCATAAATTGTAATTAAAAAGTTTTAAAATAGACAACTTTTAAGATTTTGTGTTGCAATATGCAATGTTTACATCATGTATTTATGTGTAATACATAATCAAAATGTGTAATCATGATAAGTATTGCCATGACGCATACACCTAAAAAATACTTTTGTTAAAAAAAAACACGTTAAACCGCACATTTCCTTTATCTAGAATCCTTTGGACTATGTGTCGTCTGTGCAATATATGTATATATCAGAACATGTTAATACTATTTAAGTTGCAGTTACTTTGAGGAAGGCTTATACTTCCAGTTTGGCATGTGTCTCAACTTCTCAGGTTTGCTGAACACATATGTGCAATGCCATGAACATTGCTTAGTACTTAATTTCATCAATATATCATAACAATCCCTTATTCATATTATAATATTATTTAAATCATGTAGAAAGGTTGTAAATTACTGATTCCTACAAGTTTACACATATATTGTAAAAAATATTAACTAAACTAAATGCATAAAAATGTGTCAATAGTGGGTGGGGTAAATTGACTTCTAATTTGAAGCAAAATAGAGATTTTAAACTGGATTCAGTGCTAAAAAAGAGCTTATTTACGCTTTATGTACCTCAATGAATTGTAAACTTAAGTGCATCTTTAAAAAGTACATCAATAATTATACACACAAGCATGGCATTCAAAAATGAACATCAAAAACTTATATGAAAGCGCTAAAATGATAACCTATTAATGTTCGATTTTTTTTATATAAGCTACCTGTTCCAGATTGCTATCATGTAAAAATGTAATCTATAGACATTGCTCTTTTCAAAAAGTGATGGTAGAATTTGTCCCTTGAGTCGGTAACAATATCGAAAATTTTGGGTCCTGGCTCAAGGCCTATATCTGTACAGTATTTGTGATATCTGTACAGTCTTTGCTATATATGCACTGTTTATTTTATATATATATAGTGTTTGTTATATATGTACTGTGTTTGTTATATATGTACAGTGTTTTTTATATATATGTACAGTATTATATCTGTACATATATATAATTTATAATTTATAAAATTAAATATGAACTTTTGGGATGGCGAGTTGTCCGTCGTCGTCCATTAACTTTTGCCTTTTGAACACTCTAGCACCTTCATTTATTAGTTTATGTTTACCAAACATTTTCAGATTGTTAACATCAATAAAAGCTCAGACAAGTTCGAAAACCAGCCAGATCGGATTAGTTTCACCGGAGTTATGGCCCTTAATTTGCTAAAAAATGCCATGTTCTGCCTTGTGAACACTATAGCACCTTCATTCATTATTTGATCTTTAAGGAAATTACATAGATTGTTAATATCAATGAAATCTTAGGAAATTTTGAACACCTGCCAGATCGGATAAGTAGCAACACAGTTATGGCCCTAGTTTTGCTGAAAAATACCATTTTCTGCTATGTGAACACCCTAGCACCTTCATTTATTTTTTGATCTTTACCAAACTTGCACAGATTGTTAATATCAATAATAACTCAGAAAAATTCGAAAACCAGCCAAATCCGATTATTAACAACAGAGTTATGGTCTTTGTTATTCTGAAAGCCATATTCTGTCTTTGTGAACACTCTAGCACCTTCATTTATTATTTGATCTTTACCAAACTCGCATAGATTGTTAATAGCAATAAAATCTTGGATGAGTTCGAAAACCAGCCATATCGAACCATTGAGGCCTATATATGTTATAACTTGGCCTCATTAACATGATAGGGCCTTCAATTTTCATCTGATCATTTACAATCTTTACCAGATTATTGATACAAATGAAAGCTTGGACATGTTCGAAAACCACTGAGATCAGACTGATAACACCGGCGTTGTGGCCCTTGATGAAGTTAAAAACGCTGTATTTTCTGAAATATGCTATAATTTTGCCTCGTTAAGATGATAGGGCCTTCATTTTTCATCCGATCTTACCATACTTTACCACATTGTTAATAATCACTATCATCGCCTTGTTCCAGTTGAATGACTTTTGGCATGAGTTATGGCCCTTTAAAGGTTTGAATACACTAACTTTGTACAGGCTAGTTCTCCTGAACGCCTGACTGGAATTCAACGAAACCTGGCAGGAATGATCAGTACCAAGCCTAGTTGCGCATATTGTTGTCATGTTCCAGTTGAATGATTGTTTTGTTGTAGTTGTGGCTCTTCAAAGGTTTTAATAAACAAACATTGTCTGGACTAGTTCTCCTGAACACTTTTCCAGATTTCAACGAAACTTGCACGGATGATCAGTACGAAGCCTAGTTGCGCATTTCATTGCTGTGTCAGGTTGAATGAATTTTGGCCCCTATGGAGTAATGACTCCTTATATAAAAACTTTATCCGGACTATTTTTCCTGAACCCCTGGCTCGATTTCAGTGAAACTTGGCAGCAATGATCAGTACCAAGCCTAGTTGAGCATATTCTTGTTGTGTTCCCCATCGAAGAACCCATATAGCTGTTCAGGCCCTCTTGGGCCTCTTGTTATATATGTATATTGTTTGCTATATCTGTACAGTATTTGTTATATATGTATACTGTTTGTTTTATCTGTACAGTATTTGTTATATACGAACAATGTGTTTATTATATCTGTACAGTATTTGTTATATATGAACAACATGTTTGTTTTATCTGTACAGTCTTTGTTATATATGAACAATGTGTTTCTTATATCTGTACAGTATTTGTTATATATGAACAACATGTTTGTTGTATCTGTACTGTATTTGTTATATATGAACAATGTGTTTGTTATATCTGTACAGTATTTGTTATATATAACAACATGCTTGTTATATCTGTACAGTATTTGTTATATATGAACAACATGTTTGTTATATCTGTACAATATTTGTTATATATGAACAATGTGATTTTTTATCTGTTAAGTATTTGTTATATATGTACACTGTTTTATTTTAAATCTCTACAGTATATGTAATATCTGTAACGTGCTTTTTATATCTGTACAGTGTTTTTAAATTGAATGTTATGTATATACAGTGTTTGTTGTATCTGTTCAGTGTTTGCTCTATCTGTACATTGTTTTTGATATCTGTAAAGTGTTTGTGGTATCCATACAGTGTTTGTGATATCTGTAGTGTTTGAGATATCTGTAAAGTGTTAGTCATATCTGAACAGTGTTTGTGATCTCTGTACAGTGTCTGTGATATCTGTACAGTGTTTGTGATATATGCAAAGTGTTTGTGATATCTGCGCAGTGTTTGTGATATCTGTAAAGTGTTTGTGATATATGTACAGTGTTTGTGATATATGTACAGTGTTTATTTTATTTCAGGAATTGAAGCATCATCTTCCCTACTACAAAACTGCCGGTATTTCACAAAAGTTTGGAATGCAGTTTTATGAAAGTCTACCACCTATTCATCAGAACTTTATAGACTCTTTTAAAACAAGTGTAGGCTGATGTAATACGACAAGCAGATACGAATATTGCACTGTATGCCATTGCAATATGACAAACAGTTGTGAATATTGCAGTGTATACTGATGCAATAGGACAGTTGTGAATATTGCAGTGTATGTTGATGCAATAGGACAGTTGTGAATAGTGCAGTGTACATGTATACTGATGCACTAGGCCAGTTACATGAACTGCGTACTAAGTCACTGCAATAGCATAAACAATTATGAATACCCAGTCTTAACCATTTCAATAGCATAAACAATTATGAATACCCAGTCTAAACCATTGCAATATCATAAACAATTATGAATACCCAGTCTAAACCATTGCAATAGCATAAACAATTATGAATATTGCAGTGTAAGGTGTTGCAATAGGACAAACAGTTATGAATATTGCAGTGAAAGGTGTTACAATAGGACAAACAGTAATGAATATTGCAGTGTAAGGTGTTGCAATATGACAAACAGTTATGAATATTGCAGTGTACAGTGTTGCAATAGGACAAACAATTATGAATACTGCAGTGTAAGGTGTTGCAATAGGACAAACAGTTAGAATATTGCAGTATAAGGTGTTGTAATAGGACAAACAGTTATGAATAATGCAGTGTGTAAGGTGTTGCAATAGGACAAACAGTTACGAATATTGCAGTGTAATGTGTTGCAATAGGACAAACAGTTATGAATACTGCAGTGTAAAGTGTTGCAATAGGACAAACAGTTATAAATATTGCAGTGTAAGGTGTTGCAATAGAACAAACAGTTATGAATATTGCAGTGTGTAAGGTGTTGCAATAGGACAAACAGTTACGAGTATTGCAGTGTAAGGTGTTGCAATAGGACAAACAGTTACGAATAATGCAGTGTAAGGTGTTGCAATAGGACAAACAGTTATGAATATTGCAGGATAAGAACTGCAATAGGTCAGTCATGTATACATAATTTCATTAAAATTTGGTTAATGAGGTATTATTGCTGCGTTCTTATTTTTACAAAAAAACAACACAGGTCTACAATAATAGAACATTAGTATGTCAACATTGATGCTATATCATATTAGAAATAACGACATTATGGGACCAGTAGGTCAAATGTCAAGGTCACCATAACCCGATAATGAAGAACCTTGTCCACATGATAATTCTTCATAATCGGAAGACATGTTAATCAGTTTAAGAACCTATTCATTTTGGGTTCTGTAGGTAAAATGTCATGGTCATCATGACCCGATAATGAAGAACCTTGTCCACATTACTCTTCATAATCTCAAGCCATGTTGAGAAGCTGACCCCTATTCATTTTGGAGTCAGTAGGTCAAAGATAAAGGTTGCCATGTCATAATCATGAAAACACTTATCCGCACAATAACGATACAACCCCTGTAGCCACATTCATCAAATTTCAAAATGTAGACTGGCCATGATGACATTGTAGTCCCTATTTAGTTGGGGGAACATAGATAAAATGTCGCCATGAGCTGGTTATGAAACATGTTTCCCGCAAAATAACTCTTGAATCTCTGTAGCCATATTCAGCAAGAGAGAAAAGTAGCAGACTCGGTTTTATTGGGTCTGTTCATGAGGGATGATATAAAGTGCAACACTTCTTACGCCCGCTATATTCTACCTGAAGGCCACAACGTTTGGGCTTAATGATCCCAAAGGATCAGTAATAAATAACACTACTGATTTGTGGTCGGGGTGACTTTTTACAGCCACCACACATCATTAAACAAATGCTAGTATAAATGTGAGTAATAAGGACCAACCATCCCAGATTGCAATTTTCGTGCACGGGTGGAAAGCTTGTGATATAATTTCTGCAAAACTTATGCGCAAAACTACTACTGGATCTTAATGGAACTACGTGAATATTGTAGGATTCAATAAATGTATCTAATTGTATAATATGATAGTATAGGTCCTAATATAGAAGCTCATATAATGTTTATTTTTTTCCAATCACAAATAACTTTATAGGAGTATAACTTGTCTCCTTAGTAGAACGCATAATGGACTGGATTTATAAAAAATATGTTTAAACACAATATTAGTCCTATAGAAATCAAAGCACCAAATAGCTATGGCACCATATGTCCCCACTGTACCAAAAAGAGCAAATTAAATATACAATGAAAAAAACAATACACAACACAACGTGTGATGAAGACAGGGTTACTGTCTTAGAATATATATACCAAAAAGAGCAAATCAAATATACAATGAAAAGAACAATACTCAACACAACGTGGGATGAAGACAGGGTTACCGTCTTGGAACTGTCAGTAGGCAGTAAGACCTACTGGTTAGCTTAAATCGATTTTATGCGTAGAATAAAGGCTGTGATATTCCTAGTCACAGAAAAAAGTTTATGTTGGTGTTGTACTTCTCCAACAAGTTTCCGTTGCGGCGATAGAACTTCGAGAAAGATGTACGTTATTTATGATACGAAGTTTACTTGCAATAACTTGATTTTTCTCATTGAAATCCTTAACAATGTTACATACCCTGACAAACGAAGGAGCTGGGAGATATAAACCCCGTATGAAGTAGCACGAGGTACATACCCTAGCAAAACGAAGGAGCTGGGAGATATAAACCCGGTATGATGTAGCACGAGGTACGTCCCTAGCAAAACAAAGGAGCTTGGAGATATAAACCCTGTATGATGTAGCACGAGGTACGTCCCTAGCAAAACGAAGGAGCTGGGATATATAAACCCCGTATGATGTAGCACGGGGTACGTCCCTAGCTAAATGCGGATAGCTACGGATGTCAAAGTTAAAGTCATCTCTCTAGTCTTATATTTTAGTATGTACGTAATCATTTGAGAGATAAAGATCGAGGAATGCTGGCTTTATAGAACGTGAGCTCCTTTCGATAAATATTAGTGACCGTATGAGCAAAGAATGGATTATTAATATTAAGTATGTCATCCAGTTACCGACATGTATTATTAAATGCATCAGTAAGGTCTCTGGCTAGCTGGTGACAAACTCAACATAATTTTCTTTTTTACAATAGCAGTAGGAACGCCACGGACCTATAACATATCAGTTCTGTTCGCATTTTAACTCCGCGAACATGGACTATTTCTTTGTATTTTACGGACTATTTTACGAATTTTCAACTAAAACAGACGCAATTTTTTTACACCCGAAATTGGGCGCGCTACGTCGGCGAGCACTACGGGTACCTATGGAGTCTAACAACACGCGTACAGTGTTTCATACCGTAGATTATGTAAAAACTAATACCTTACCGGACGAAATAACGTCCCATTATGTGTCAACACGATGCAGTGTTGGTGACTGACAGGTCACCGTGACATAACTTGACACGTGAAATTGACATGTTGTTGCAAGTTGGATTTGGGATTATTGTCTGCTGCTGGAGGTCCATGATCAAGGTATTTGTTTTATCATTAAAATGTGTTTGTTAATAAACAGTACACACCCCTTTTAGATCGTGCATATTTAGACATTGGCCAAATACAGTGCCTAAAAAAGTAGCGTATAGTGTATAATAGAAAGTTCATAATCACTATTAGTGTACTCCGATCTTTCCAGTAACTGGATGTACTGTAGAACGTTTCGTGGAATAAAACAATTGCTAGTAGAAATGCTATCAATGTCCCCCGCACCCCGCCCCCACCCAAGTACGGTAGATGGGGGTGTGGGGGTAGATGGAGCTTGCATACCGAAAACAAGGAGGGGGTAAGAAAACTAGAAACCCCCTCCACCCCCACCCCTCAGATGCATGAATGTAAATAGTTAGCGTTGTCTCTATATTGTTATGTTATCCCCATTTTCTCGCACCTTCGTGAATACATAACCCGATACAACTACCATTGAAACAATGTAATCTGCCATAGACATTTGACTGAAATCGGTCAATTCATATTTATGTACAGTAAAGTTTGGAGGCAAGGAAGTGATTTTGAATTTACATTTATTTACATTCTGTTGCGAAAAAACAACGCAATTTCGAGAAATTACATTTCACTTAAAAGCCTTTAAGGCGGTGTAGCTACTACGCTTGCCTCCAGTGTGTCTCAAAAGAAATGACTATTCCATGGGCTGGAAATATGCTGTGAAAGTGGAACAATGTTTTTAATGGATCTCCAGTTGGGCTACATTATATTTTACATGTATAATGAATGATGAGAGATGTTTTTATTACATTAACAGTGTTATTGAGCACAAGTAGTATTCATGCTTTATTCAATTTAGTTATTTTATCTTTTCTTTTTTAAATATGTTACATTATGTACTCAGTATAACAAAGGATAAACTATGTCTGTTTGATCATTGACATTGGATTGATGTTGTTTTCAGAGAGGTCTCAAATGTGAATCGTGCCCTTGAGCAGCTCTAAGTGAATTGATACTGACGACTTCAGAATGTCAAGCCGTATTAAATGCCATTGGATCATATGGAGGTAAGAGCCTTTTTAAAAATTGTTTGCACTTGTGTAGTTCTTTAAATGGAGCTTGTGTTATGCTTGCACGGTGCTGTTCAAAGTTAGAGTAAAAATATTTCAGTGATATTTCAGTGCAGCGTGATTGTCATATGAGCTCGTGTAAACTACATGTACTGGATACATGCGAAAACAAGTTGTGTTAAAGGGACACTAGGCAGTCTTTATTTGTTTAAAACTTCTGGAGTTCGGTTAATTTTTCTGCATAGTTTGCATTTGTGCATCATTAATATTATTTATTAGAATAGTTCAGAAGAAATTGTTTTACACATTACTTACTGTTGATAATAGTGCACCTATAATAATTTATTTAACTTTTAATGCAAGCAGGTTTAAATTTAACATGTTACCAGGTTAACAAATGGAGATGCTAATGTTAAAGCTTGATAAATACTTCAAGATTGCCGTGTGTCCCTTTAACATCATCTAATTGGTCTATGTGATGGGTCCTGAATTTATTAAAGGGACACAGAGCAAATTTCCAATCTTGTGTCTGTTTTACACATTTTCACATCAGAACAGACCACACATCTACAAAAGTGTCTTCTCAACTGCCCTATTTAATCATGTTTTATTTCTAAAACTAGCGGCATCACCAGGTTTTGAGAGAGAAAATAAATAGTTGTATATTAATGTTTTCTCCCCATGTAAAATGACCTTACTAAGTCATTAAAGTAAAATATCCTATGAACAAAACGTGTAAAATTTAACAATTTTAGATTTTTGGCCAGACTTGTATTTTATTCCCCTTCTAGTAAAAATGGCTTATAGAACATTGCACCCTCTGTCAGATTTAACTTTCCTTATAATAGATGCTTGCTGTACTGTTGGGTGAAACATACATTAAAATGGTTCTATAATCATGTCAGTTCAATCATATACTCGTATGATACACAATATAATATGTATTGACCCTTTACTTGATGTGCCATTTACTCAGTTTTGGTCAAGGGACGTTTATAGCATATCGGCTTTGAATCCAGTGAACACGGATTCAATTCTTACTGGCGCCACTGGGTTACTTCGATGTGTCCTGCTAGCCTCGTTCGTCTGATGGGAACGTAAACCGGGTGGTCCTGTGTATCGGAGTCTGTCCTCCCTCCAAGCACGTTAAAGAACCATAGGTATCTAATCGGTAGTAAGCGTAGGGCAGGGTTCCTGGATGCCTATGTATCTTTCCTCCTCTCTTTCGGGCGGTTCGAAATAACCTAAACAACGTGTTGATGAGGCGTTAAACAATAATTAAATTTTAAACTGTCCCATTCCCCTAAATATGCCCTAGATCCCTCTCGCAACACCTGATTCAAATTGAATACTCTGCTCGACTTATATTAACTTTTTATTCTATGTCTTTCTTTTCTTTCAGTCTGCACGTCATGTGGAAGAAGACTCCATGTACACCACTGGCCAGAGTCAATGCTGAAGTTTATGTTCGCTCAATTATTTGCTTAATAAAGTATACATATGAACTAAAATATTGTCTTTATAATTATGTCTTCCACCACAAAGTTTTTCCTCTTACCTAAAGCAAATTTCATGAAACTTCATTGTTGGACAGTGGAAAGAGGATGATCGTTTGATTTTTAGGTAAAAGGTCAAGTTCCCTGCAGACATCCACTATCCAAGGATAAGCATATGTTACAACACACATGTTATAATATTAATGGTATAATATATGAATATTTTCTTGCACAATGTTGAATCCAGTAAAACAAGTGGTTTTGTTCACCGATACTGTCGCCTGTGAACCAAACCACTTGTTGTTAAATTACAGGATTCAACAGTGTGTAAGACATATTCCGATCATCCATTTTTTTTTTAAATCATAAATTAAAAAATATATATATTAAAACAAACAAAACATGCTATTTGATGAAAACAGACGTATTCAAATTTTCAAAATAGCAATATTCGCAGAATATAGTAGATTTCAACTGCTGAAAACAAACATGTATTTTTTTTCCAGGAAATAATACTTCTATGAATATAGTATATATGTTCAGGGAAATGTTTAATATGTCTGTTTTCAAATACTACAAATCGTAACGCACCGCACATGTATATTCAGTATTTACTTTCAATATAGTAGTGAGTATGACTGCGTTCTGGGACCATATAAATATAAAAGAATAATATATATAAATAAATATATATATAACTATATATTCCCTATAAATATAAACGACCCGCACTTTTTGGATTCACGCGTACAGTGTTTCACAACACCACAAATCTGGCAAGTGCTCCATTGACACAATGTCATGTCCACGTTTATGTTATGAAATCTTCGAGTCTACACATAATCATGTTTGTTACCGACAGTAGCATGTATGTTACTCGTCAGTCATTTATTTACTTGGTTAAAGGGACACATACCAATCTTGCTTTCTTTAAAACTCGAGTCGCCCCCACAGTTTTAAACGAACAGTTAAAAGAATATACTTCTTTCTGCCTGTTAAACTTATATTAGTTTATCGCTTTTTCTGGTTTCGAAAATTAACTCTGCAACGTATGTTGCCGCCATCATGATTTCATTTTCCGATGTACCGTTGCAACATTGTTTGTTAAAATAAATTGGCCACTCTGACATAAACCCAAAGCATGTATAGATAAAAAAATTAGTGTAAAATACATGAACACATACATTTTAAATATATGTGTTTACATAACGAAATTATATAATTGTTTCTGTAGCCGGTCGTCTTTCCTTAATGAATATGAATGTTGCCGTCTTTGGGTCGGACGGTCCTGTTACTTAATTAGTACTTGTCTCCGTTTATTGAAATTCTACATATATACAGATGAGAGATGTATCTATATGATTTTGTTATTATGCTCGCTTCTAAAATGACGAAATAAATCGATTTGAATAAAAGGCGCATTCTCAGCAATACACAACGTATTGTGTGTACGGGTTGGAGGGGGGAAACCCACGGGGTTTGAGGGATACTACCGTAATGTTGCTCTCATAAATACTGTTAACATACTACATCAATAATATAACAAATACTGAACAATGCTGAAATCGATTTATCTTTATAAATGAATTCATAATTCCACAATTTTATTCCGTGCGAAGATCGATTTGGAACGTCGATTCGGCGTATTTAAACGATTACGGTGTACTTTGTTAATTTTCGGGGGAAAAAAGTACTTGCCTCCGATTTTTTTTATATTTTACATATCTACAGAGGAAAGATGTATGTACGCGTACATGCTTTTGTTTTTTTCTCTCGCTTCTAAAATGATGAAATAAATCGAATTTGATTAAAACTGTGCATTAGCAGCCTAATCAATACGGTATGGAGGGTGGTGGGGGTGGAATGAGGGGCGGGGCTGCAGGGATACTACCGTAATGGTGTCCTTGAGAAAAACGGTGAACATTCTACTCTAATAATATATTAAATACAGAACAATGTTGAAATCAATATATCTCTTAAAAAGGATTTCATAATTTCATGGTTTTATATCCCGCGTGTACATTAACTTCGAAAGGCGATTGTTCATATTTTAGCGAACACGGTGTACTTTGTTAATTTTGGGGGAAAAAAAGTACTTTTTTCTGATTGACTTTAAATTTTGGGTTTTAATAGTAGACATGTCAATGAACACTTTCGTGAAAAAAAAATCATTCTCGCTGTTAAAACTTAATTTTTTTGCATTTTTTTCGGATTCAGAAAATTAGCACTGCAACATATATTTTCACAATCCTCATTTCCTTTCCCGGCGTACCGTTACCATTTTGTTTGTTAAAACCTATTCTGAGCACTCCGGCATAAACCAAAAGCAGGTATAGATTAGAAATTTAATCTGGAATGCATGGATACATACATTTGAAATATATGTATTGAAATAATGGAATTATTTTATTTATTGTGTACCCGGTCGCGTCTGTAAATGTATATGCATTATGCCGTCTTTGAGTCCGTGGGTCATGTTAGTTAATTTTGGGGGGAAAAAAGTACTTGTCTCCGATTTCATTAAAAATTTGCATATGAACAGAGGAAAGATTTATCTACGCGTACATGCATTTGTTTTTATTCTCGCTTCTAAAATGACAAAATAAATCGATTTTGATTTAAAAGCGTATTTTTGGCAATTTAAACCTTAAAACAACCTAAATTCATCCCTTTGAAAAATACCTTTAACTATTAATGGGAATTACACGAAGTGTACACCAATTCTGTTCGACCAATGTAGTTTGTGAATATTATTACTTTAACAACGATCTGAGATAGTGTTTTGTTATAATCACAGTTTATATATAAGAGGTGAAGAAATCTGACCAGTGACAATTTTCCCGATAATGTCATTTTGTTATCGATTTTATCACGTGACCTTGTTTGATAAATATGCATACGCCATAGGGCTGGCGTTCCTACTGAGTACGAAAAAAAGCAGCAATAAATGACGCACAGTACCCATAGGAATGCCAACAACCTGACGGTTAACGGTGTTACCATATCTAATATAGATGTTATCTAAAGGAAAAGATAATGTTCTAAAACATCAGTGCAAATCCATGTTATTAATTATCATTAGGGGCATTTGTAATGAAAGCCCTGACATTATTACAAGCAAGAAAAGTAGTCCCCTCTCTAGGAAACGTCTTCTGTATAAGCTGAATCAATTTATCCTTGATCAAGTTATGTGGTAGAGTGGTGTATAGATTTCAAAAATTGTAGGTTCTTATAGTAGATGCATAGAAATGCCGTACTTTACTTCTGTATTGCCCCATGTATAATATGTTATAAAACAACTCCTAGTGTAAACTACATTCGAGTGTTTATACATCTTTATCTCTTGTAGTGAATGTACATGGGGTACCACTAGGTTCTTGCGGTCCGATTCCCTGGAGATTTGGGTAGTCAGCAGTTTCCCGCCAACAGAGCTCACATGACCCCAGCCAGACGTCACGTGACGCCATCCAAGCTCCCTGATTGGTAACAGCTCGGCGAGGAGGCGGTCTCTAGAAGTCAAGTGGCCATTGTGTGAGTCGTGGTTGATTAGAGCGGACAACATAGTGAGATTACAAGGACACATTATTGTGGATTACAGTGTTTATTCTAAGAGATTCCTGACGAGAGTAGATCTACCCATGGACAGGTAGGAACACTTTAATCTATACTGAATGCAGGCAAGTGTTCTTACATCTTTATCGATACTGAATGCAGGCAAGTATTTTCACATCTTTATCTATACTGAATGCAGACAAGTGTTTATACATCTTTATACTGAATGCAGGCAAGTGTTTATACATCTTTATCTATACTGAGTGCAGACAAGTATTTTCGCATCTTTATCTATACTGAATGCATGCAAGTGTTTATACATCTTTATCTATACTGAATGCAGGCAAGTGTTTTTACATCTGTATCTATACTGAATGCAGGCAAGTGTTTTCACATCTTTATCTATACTGAGTGCAGACAAGTATGTTTACATCTTTATCTATACTGAATACAGGCAAGCGTTTTCACATCTTTATCTATACTGCATGCAGACAAGTGTCTTTACATCTTTATCTATACTGCATGTATTCACATCTTTATCTATACTGAATGCAGGCAAGTGTTTTCACATCATTATCTATTCTGCATGCAGGCAAGTGTTTTTACATCTTTATCTATACTGAACTACACCATACCACCCGTATTTTTGATAACAGAGGGATATCTTAATATCCGAGCCGATAAAAACGGCAGACATCAATACTGGTTGGATATTTTTTCCAAGTATTTTGCAGAAACACAAGTGAGATAAAAATGTACAAGGTGTATGGATGGTTAGACATTCTACAGTGATTATCCCGACCACTTCCGTCAACCAATAAGGCAATTATTTGAACCTGGACTTCAAAGTTTTACGAAAATTAAGCAGAATGTTTTCATTTGATGCTATTACAATGAATAAACATTTAATTCAGTCATTGTATCGCTATTTTGTGAAATGGCAATCATTAGGCGACATTTAGGTAAAAAAATGTGGAGTGTGTAAGTGCTCTTTTGGAGAAAGTATCCGCTTCAAAAGGGGTCGTGGTACTAGAAAACATTATGCATTAGTAAACGGAGCAAATTTTACTAATAGAGCACGGATGACAGAGGAATGAAATTGCAGAGTTTATTCTTTGGAAAACAGCTATATCTTCCAATTTATCGAATTTGAAGCATATTTAAAAATAAAATGAACTGTGTATGACTCGAGAAGATCAAACAGCAAAACAGTGTGCGTGGAACCATGTTAATTTATGATGGGCAACTGAGTGAGTTGAGGAAGGTTCTAGGCTCGTACTATATATTTTTTACTCGATGCGAATGGAGAGTGAACATAGAAATTCAATGCTCTTTTCTATCGTCAAAAAAAGCAATGATTTAAAAAATAAATGTTTTAGACTTGAAGATGTCAAACATTTGCACGTTTGATAAAGATCAAATGAAAAATGGAGGGCCTAGAGGGTTCACATGTCACAATATGGCAAAATGAAGGCCCATCGTGTTAAAGAAACTAACCCGCCAAATAACGGCAAAATTACACTACAAAACCGTTCATCAAAACTCTCCATGTGTTCAGGTCATATAATAATGTATATGTGTCAGTTAAAAGCATAAGATTTTTCACGGGTTCTTAAAATACCCGTGATTAAATATGTGCAAAATAAATGATGAGTTTGTAACTCATAGTTTAACGCTCCAGTTTTTGGGGGTTTGGTCTGGTTGTTTAAAGCCTTTTATATTGTGTCTAGAGTTGGATTCTCAAATATTCAGTTATATACATGTATATACATCATCGTCAGCAATCATCAGGTTTAGGAACGTTGTACATATGTTGTTAAATGTGGCTGTTGTGGCGGATAGGTATTTAACGAGGCAAACGTTAACGTCTCCCACCATTAATTTTCCATAGGGTCCCATTGTAATGATTTAGTTCGTGACATAGAGATAAATACAATTTACAACATGTACTCATGCTTAATTTTTACATTGATCCAATATCTGCAATTAAAAACCACCTATCAAAATTAGACAAAAATACAAACCTTTGGTGATTAGACCCATGATGTGTAAAATGAGACAGTATTAGCCAGAAATATTATAATACTGAAAGGAAAAAAAAAGCATAATGGATATTTCCGCTATATATTGTATGTTTAATATGCTAATGCTAATCGAATGGTACAGGGCGACATTAGACCTGTCCTTTTGGAAAGAAGGTTTAAACAGCACCGAACACACCAATGGTTACCCCTTTAAAGTTTCATTATCGACAGAATGCGCATTTTTAGTCCCCCTCCGGTCCCGAGGGGGACTATAGGTTTGCACCCTGTCCGCCCGTCCGTCCGAAATGCTTGTCCGGGCCATATTTTCAATACTATAATACTTTGAGATACCAAACTTGCTATGTGGATACATCTTGGTATAGCGGTGTTTCGCGTACCAAAAAATGTCACTGTGACCTTGACCTCGACCTGTGACCTCTGTCATAGAAAATGCTTGTCCGGACCTTATTTTCAGTACTATAACACTTAGAGATACCAAACTTCATATTTGAATACATCTTGGGATAGCGGTGTGTCGCATAACAAAATAAGGTCACATTGACCTTGACCTGTGACCTCTATCATAGAAAATGTTCCGAAAATACTTGTCCGGATCATATTTTCAATACTGTAAGACTTTGAGATACCAAACTTGGTATGTGGATACATATTGTGATAGTGGTGTGTCGCGTACCAAAATAAGGTCACTGTGACCTTGATCTGTGACCTCTATCATAGAAAATGCTTGTCCGGACCGTTTTTTCAATACTGTAACACTTAGAGATACCAAACTTGATATGTGAATACATCTTGGGATAGCGGTGTGTCGCATACCAAAATAAGGTCATTGTGACCTAGTCCAGTGACCTCTATCATAGAAAATGCTTGTCCGGACCGTTTTTTCAATACAATAACACTTAGAGATACCAAACTTGGTATGTGATTACATCTTGGTATAGCGGTGTGTCGCATACCAAAATAAGGTCATTGTGACCTTGTCCAGTGACCTCTATCATAGAAAATGCTTGTCCGGACCGTTTTTTCAATACAATACCACTTAGAGATACCAAACTTGGTATGTGATTACATCTTGGTACAGCGGTGTGTCGCGTACCAAAATAAGTTCATTGTTACGTTCGTCCTTGACCTGTGACCTCTGTCATAGAAAATGCATAGAGAATGCTTGTCCGGACCGTATTTCAATACTACAACACTTAGAGATACCAAACTTGGTATGTGGATACATCTTGGGATAGCGGTGTGTCGCGTACCAAAATAAGGTCATTGTAACCTTAACCTGTGACCTCTGTCATAGAAAATGCTTCTCCGGACAGTATTTTCAATACAATAACACTTAGAGATACCAAACTTGGTATGTGCTTACATCTTGGGATAGCGGTGTGTCGCGTACCAAAATAAGTTCATTGTTACGTTGACCTTGACCTGTGACCTCTGTCATAGAAAATGCATAGAGAATGCTTGTCCGGACCGTATTTCAATACTACAACACTTAGAGATACCAAACTTGGTATGTGGATACATCTTGGGATAGCGGTGTGTCGCCTACCAAAATAAGGTCATTGTGACCTTGACCTGTGACCTCTGTCATAGAAAATGCTTCTCCGGACAGTATTTTCAATACTATAACATTTAGAGATACCAAACTTGGTATGTGGATACATCTTGGGATAGCGGTATGTTGCATGCCAAAATAAGGTCACTATGGCCTTGACCTTGACCTGTGACCTCTGTCATAGAAAATGCTTGTCCGGACCGTATTTTCAATATCATAACACTTAAGAGATACCAAACTTGGTATGTGAATACATCTTGGGATAGCGGTGTGTCGCATACCAAAATAAGGTCATTGTGACTTTGACCTGTGACCTCTGTCATAGAAAATGCTTGTCCGGACCATATTTTCAATACTCTAACACTTAGAGATACCAAACATGATATGTGAATACATATTGGGATAGCGATATGTCGCGTACCATAATAAGGTCATTGTGACCTTGACCAGTGAACTCTGTCATAGAAAATGCTTGTCCGGACCGTATTTTCAATACTATAACACTAAGAGATACCAAACTTGAAATGTGAATACATCTTGGGATAGCGATGTGTCGCCTATAACACTTAGAGATACCAAACTTGGTATGTGAATACATCTTCGGATAGCGGTGTGTCGCGTACCAAAAAAAGGTCATTGTGACCTTGACCTGTGACCTCTGTTATAGAAAATGCTTGTCCGGACCGTATTTTCATTACTATAACACTTAGAGACACCAAACTTGGTATGTGAATACATCTTTGGATAGCGGTGTGTCGCATACCAAAATAAGGACATTGTGACCTTGTCCAGTGACCTCTATCATAGAAAATGCTTGTCCGGACCGTTTTTTCAATACAATAACACTTAGAGATACCAAACTTGGTATGTGATTACATCTTGGGATAGCGGTGTGTCGCGTACCAAAATAAGTTCATTGTTACGTTGACCTTGACCTGTGACCTCTGTCATAGAAAATGCATAGAGAATGCTTGTCCGGACCGTATTTCAATACTACAACACTTAGAGATACCAAACTTGGTATGTGGATACATCTTGGGATAGCGGTGTGTCGCGTACCAAAATAAGGTCAATGTGACCTTGACCTGTGACCTCTGTCATAGAAAATGCTTCTCCGGACAGTATTTTCAATACAATAACACTTAGAGATACCAAACTTGGTATGTGATTACATCTTGGGATAGCGGTGTGTCGCGTACCAAAATAAGTTCATTGTTACGTTGACCTTGACCTGTGACCTCTGTCATAGAAAATGCATATAAAATGCTTGTCCGGACCGTATTTTCAATACTATAACACTTAGAGACACCAAACTTGGTATGTGAATACATAAGGTCATTGTGGCCTTGACCTTGATCTTTGACCTCCTTCATAGAACATGTCTGGAAAATGTTTGTCTGGGCCGGTGGGGGACTATGGATTGCCCTGCAATTCTTGATGCTCTTGTTGTTGTTTTTTACATATTTCTCCACCACCTCGGCTCCACCCCCAGCCCCCAATACACCTCCCCCCTACTGAAAATGCGTTGTTGTTTTTTTACATATGTATGTGTTGTTTTGGTCAATTATTACACATACAGCTATGTTGCCCCCCCCCCCCCCCCACCCCATTTTTTACAATATGTTTCGCCCTCCACCCCACAGTCATCCCATCATCACCACCACCCAAATGTTGGTTTTTGGGGGGGGGGGGTTTACATATGTCTGTGTTGTTTTGCTTTATCAAATATACATCTATATCAATGCACCCCCGTCCTGCCATTGGTTTATGGGCTCCCCTCACATGGAGGACAGAGGGATTGGAATTGGTTTCATTTTATCTTCCATTATTTGGATATTAAAATTTGAATTTGAACGCAATAATTTACATATAAAACAATTTAGATTAAATTTAGATATACTGATGGAATGTCAAAAAAAAAATGAAATGAGGCCACAATAAAAATTGCCAGATATCCCCTCCCTCCCCGAGTTGCCTTTCGACCACAAATGTCTTTAAAATGACAGGCATTTTGAATTAAAACTGATACAAATAATAAAATTTCAGACACTGCCCCAAATTTTACTATCATTTCTATGTAATTTCCCGAACCCCATTCCCACATTGTTTAGCCTTGTTTTCTGATGGTATATACAGTCAGAATGTATCTCCGCTAATGTCGTGCATTTTATAGTCAGAAAGTATCTGCTATAATTGTTGTCAATTGTTTAGTCAGAATGTATCTTCTATAAATGTTGTGAATTTTATAGTCAGACTGTATCTTCTATAAATGTTGTGCATTGTATAGTCAGAATGTATCTTCTATAAATGTTGTACATGGCATAGTCAGAATGTATCTTCTATAAATGATGTACATTGTATAATCTCAATGTATCTTCTATAAATGTTATAGTCAGAATATGTCTACTATTAAATGTTATACATTGTATAGTCAGAATGTATATTCTGTAAATGTTGTACATTGTATAGCCATAATGTATCAACTATAAATGTTGTACATTGTATAGTCAGAATGTATCTTCAATAAATGGTGTACATTGTATAGTCAGAATGTATCTTCTATAAATGTTGTACATTGTATAGTCAGACTATATCTCCTACAAATGTTGTACATTGTATAGTCATAATGAATATTCTATAAATGTTTGAATTGTATAGTCAGAATGTATTTTCAATAAATGTTGTACATTGTGTAGTCAGAATGTATCTTCTAAAATGTTGTAAATTGTATAGTCAGAATGTATCTCCTATAAATGTAGTACATTGTATAGTCAGAATATATCTTCTATAAATGTTGTGAATTGTATAGTCAGACTGTATCTCCTACAAATGTTGTACATTGTATAGTCAGAAAATATCTTCAATAAATGTTGCGAATTGTATAGTCAGACTGTATCTCCTATAAATGTTGTACATTGTATAGTCAGAATGTAAACTAATCGAGGGCTCCACGCAAAACTATTGTTTCTTGTTCTTTATTTACATATAGTTATAATAGTTTCATGTTCACACTTCGTTATCTTGAAAATACTGGAAAAAAATGAAAAAATAAAACAATAAACACGTAGATATATTTATTTTGTTGCAAGATTTACATTGAATATGAAGCACCTACAACATCATGTCATATTGACTTCATTGTAAAGTAATTAACATGATGCCAGTACAGTTAAACTCACTTACAGCTAACTCGGTTATAGCGAATAGTTGGTATAGCGAATACTCATTTATAGCTAACTCGGTTATAGCGAATACAGCAAATACTCGGTATAGCGAAGTTTTTTCAATTCCAAGTCCAGCTCCTTCTTTGCTTCATATAATAAATTAGCGATATAGCGAACTTAGATATGTTTGTAGCAGTTTATCAGTCGTTTAATGGTCGCACATTATGTTTAACAACCACGCCATTAGTTGAACAACAACGCCATTCGTTTAACAACCACGCCATTAGTTGAACATTGAACAACAACGCCATTAGTTGAACAACAACGCCATTAGTTGAACAACCACGCCATTAGTTGAGCCATTAAACATAATTTGCGACCATTAAACTGGTATACAGTCGCAAATGTCATAAACAATTGGTAAACCAGTTTCTAACATCTTCCCTTGTTTTTGGCAATTTATAAACACATTAAAATAAAACTAAGTATTGTCATGTTTTAGAGTGTTTAACGTCACACTACTTAGGTATCCTTGTTATTAGCATCAATCAATTGGATTTCAGGGTTTTTACCAAGTGTAATAGTGTTTATATTCTAAGCACCTAGTCAAAATCCTGCTAATAAAAAGTACATACATTAGACGTGTACAGCTATTTTCTAAATTACTGATATGCGAATAAACATTAGTATTAACATGCAAATACACATAATTACTTATATGCACATACACATAATTAGTAATATGCAAATTCACATAATTACTTATATGCAAATACACGTACTTACTTATATGCAAATACACATAATTAGTAATAATGCAAATACACATATTTAGTAATATTCAAATACACATACTTAGTAATATGCAAATACACATAATTACTTATATGCAAATACACTTAATTAGTCATTTGCAAATACACATAATTACTTATATGCAAATACACTTAATTAGTCATTTGCAAATACACATAATTACTTATATGCAAATACACATAATTAGTAATATGCAAATACACATAATTATATATATGCAAACACATAGTAAATATGCAAGTAAACATCATTATATTTATTTTATGCTTAGCAATGATGTAGTGGATTTTTAGCAGTGAAATAAAATGGATGGTAGAGTTTTTATTTTTTCACAGTAGGTTGCTGAAACTACTTTTTTTTAAATATCGAAAACAATTATTTTTAAACACAACCTTGTATTATATCATGTCCTTTGTATTATAAATGTCTTTTATGTTATACATGTCCTTTGTGTTATAAATGGCCTTTTAACTAAAACAATGAGTCCTAGGTTAAGAAATGCTGTCAGATTACAAGTTCAAATATTAAACTTTTCCATTGGTATTATATTGGTATTGGAAATTATTTGATAGAAGAAAAGCGCCATTAAAGTTTAATATTGTTATCAGTCAAAAGTTGTAGTCGGTGAAAGATAACTATAATTTTTTCATAAAAAACTTGATTATAAGTGTTCCCAATTCTCGATGAAATACAATCTGTTATTCACTCCAAAACAACAAATATCCTCCGTTATTAGCATCAATCAATTGGATTTCAGGGTTTTTACCAAGTGTAATAGTGTTTATATTCTAAGCACCTAGTCAAAATCCTGCTAATAAAAAGTACATGCATTAGACGTGTACAGCTATTTTCTAAATTACTGATATGCGAATAAACATTAGTATTAACATGCAAATACACATAATTACTTATATGCACATACACATAATTAGTAATATGCAAATTCACATAATTACTTATATGCAAATACACGTACTTACTTATATGCAAATACACATAATTAGTAATATGCAAATACACATAATTAGTAATATTCAAATACACATACTTAGTAATATGCAAATACACATAATTACTTATATGCAAATACACTTAATTAGTCATTTGCAAATACACATAATTACTTATATGCAAATACACTTAATTAGTCATTTGCAAATACACATAATTACTTATATGCAAATACACATAATTAGTAATATGCAAATACACATAATTATATATATGCAAATACACATAGTAAATATGCAAGTAAACATCATTATATTTATTTTATGCTTAGCAATGATGTAGTGGATTTTAGCAGTGAAATAAAATGGATGGTAGAGTTTTTATTTTTTCACAGTAGGTTGCTGAAAACTACTTTTTTTAAATATCGAAAACAATTATTTTTAAACACAACCTTGTATTATATCATGTCCTTTGTATTATAAATGTCTTTTATGTTATACATGTCCTTTGTGTTATAAATGGCCTTTTAACTAAAACAATGAGTCCTAGGTTAAGAAATGCTGTCAGATTACAAGTTCAAATATTAAGCTTTTCCATTGGTATTATATTGGTATTGGAAATTATTTGATAGAAGAAAAGCGCCATTAAAGTTTAATATTGTTATCAGTCAAAAGTTGTAGTCGGTGAAAGATAACTATAATTTTTTCATAAAAAACCTTGATTATAAGTGTTCCCAATTCTCGATGAAATACAATCTGTTATTCACTCCAAAACAACAAATATCCTCCGTTATTATAATATATGAAGGTAGTTATGATAGGGATGATGGAAAATGGAAGCATCTGGTCTAAAAACATCTCATTTCTCAAATTAAATTCTTTCAAAGCAAGTTGTTTCCTTTTGATTAAACAATATTCAAGTTATTCTCCAATATACATAACAACATGTATAACTGAATTTAATACAGATGAAAAAGTGGATTTGGACAAAATCCGTTTCCATCGATAATTTTATATTCCTTGATTTATTAAAATAATAGTTAGGTAGTTAACCATGGTTTATAATAACGGTGATGATTTTAAAAGGTAAAATTCAGTTTAAATGCAGTGTAAAAACGTCACATTTAAGTCAGAATTCACAATTTTAACTCTTACAAAGCAAATTATTTCCCTTTGCTTAAATTAATTTTTGTCTCAAAAACACAGTTACAATGGCTACATAACAAGTATAATTAATTTAGCATAATTTAACACAACTGCAAAAATGGATTTGGGAAAAAAATCTTTTTCCACTATTACATACTGCCATGAAACATTTATTTCCCTTGAATCACTCAAATAATATAATTTGTGAAAACATGTATAGAATCAAGTATAATTTGTGAAATATTTATAGAACCAAGTATAATCTGTGAAACATTTTTAGAATCAACAATGTGCACAGTTGTGTCAATATCATACATAATTGCCATAAGTAACTTTTTCTTTTTCTTATTTTGCACGATAAATTATGTTGCATGACAAAATGTTGCTAAACATAACAGTGGGAGTAAGAGGTGTTACCTATAAAATCAATAGTGTTCATTTACTGTGTATACCTTTCAACTCGATGTCTGACACATTATACCTATACCTTTGTATATATCTGTTTTGTTTGAAATCTTCGACCATTTATTTTATTTTTAGAACATAATTTTAATTGAGATTTAGCACTATTATTTCAAAGCAAGTTACTTCCCTTCAACCTCTAAATTGTTGTCATTGCCAAATAATCATCAGTGCCCAATTTTGTCAAGATCAGTTATCATTTTACTGATCAGTCAGGGATGTACTTGGAGTGTATTGAGGTAGAGGCACAGGGGAGGGTGTGGCAGAGGGCTGTCCCCCACCAGCTGAGTTTTGAGCAACTTAGAAATATATTTTTAAAGCTATTCTAATTTTTCAGAGTCATTCTATGTTCTTTGATACACCCCTCATCCTAACCCACTTCGGCTCCGACACCCAACTCTGAATTATACGCAGGTATGCCCCTGTCAGTTAATTGCTTTTTTGAATATTTTTCTACTGTCATTTTTTGCGAAACCTTGAATAATGGAAACATTTACGTTTTTTGTGTGTTTTGCTACAGTTTCTCATGCAACCTTGATTAAAGGGACACACAGCAATTTTGATTTTTTAAAAACTCTCGGCATCCTGATTACATTACACCAATAATATATTCAAACCTATGGTAAAATAACGAAGAAAGCTTGAAAACTTAGGGTTAGGGTTCAAAACTGTATTTAAATATATGCAATCAGAGTTAAATTCAAAATAATACTGGATTAATAAATTGAAAGTCTAATTTTAATACTTGATAAATACTTCAAGATTGCCATGTATCCCTTTAACGGAAACACATCACAGTATTAGTAGATTTGGTGTGTCCCAAACATTGACATGTTTTAAACATGTTCATTTCAATGTTTTATTGGTTCAGGCATCTGGCCCATAGCACATTATATTATACAATGTACATGATATTACGGTGATACAAAGGTATGATTTACATGATACATACATATTTTCCACAATTACATACTGCTATTAACCATCAGCAAAGATATACAATGTACATGATATTACGGTGAAACAAAGGTATGATTTACATGATACATACATCTTTTCCACAATTACATACTGCTATTAACCATCAGCAAAGATATACAATGTACATGATATTACAGTGATACAAAGGCATGATATGGTATTAATATGGTCAAACTGAATTAACTGTGTCAGTAAAATATTAGTAAATATTGTTTGTTATCAGTAAGAAGATTAGTCAACAAAGGTGTTGTTAACATTTTACATTAAATAAGTACATCACCATACCAATTTAGTTTAAAACATTGTGATGTAAGTGTGCTTATTATATTCATAACTTTCACATCCGGTCCGGTCAACTTCCGGTAGGTTGAGATATTCAGTAGGTGAAAATAAAGGGGTTTGCTCGGATTTATCATCAAGCTCTATATGAAAAATTAAAATATTAGACGATGATTTAAATTAAATGTATCCATATCGGTGTTTTAAAACCGGACAACACCAAAAAAAGACACAAAGATATATACAAAAAATAAAGCTTTTAATATAATTATCACTACAAACTAGTTTAACAATAAACACAGATTTTACTCCCTACCAGAATGTGGAGGTCTTTTATTTTATTGATCACTGATTGGTCTAATTATTTTGATGATGTCACGTGAAAGTTATGAATACCGTATTGTTTCTAATTAGCGCTCCCCCTCTAATTAGCGCCGCCCCCCCCCCCCCCCCACAATTTTTAAAAAAAAAGCTTGCCTTGAGGTATAAAAGTGGTTAATATCCAAGAAAAGTGGTTAAAATCCAAGAAACAGTATACACACACTTATGAATTTAATTTCAGTTTAAATGACGTGGAGAATGCCCGCTTGCTGACGTATCCATGTTTACGGTAACTGGAATTAAGCGAGTTATAAAATGTGGAATGTATTACGTCATACCGCGAGGACGCCTTAGAAACGACAAAACTATCGATTCTACCTGTCAATCAAAGTGTCAGTTACAGCGTGTGACACTACCTAGCAGTCAAAACAAAGTCGGGTTTAACAAACTACCGTATGACTTCCAATAGTAGTGACGTTTTCGACGTAGTAAACTACTGGTAATGAGTTACGGCACAGGGACTTTCTCTCGCTTATTTTTAGCATTATATAAGGAAATTAAAATGTGTACTGGCTTAAGAAAAGCGTCCTAATAAGCACCCACCTTTCAGAAAATGTCACGCCCCCCGGGGCGCTTATTAGAAACAATACGGTACTTCCATATTGTCACATTGACTTTCATTGGAGCAAGTGTTCAATATTCTGTGATATTGCATAATTTGATGTTGCACCCAAACCGTTTCATGCTTTTGCCAAGATCCTCGAAATAAACGAAACTTTACAGGATGCTTACCTATGATGTCAAGATGTGCATATCGTTTCGGCGTCAAAATCGACCCAGTACTACCAGAGTTATGTTCCCGTTTTCGTAAAATTTTACGTGAAAATATCTTGTGTGTCTATCTCCTCCCACACTTTTCAACTGATTGCTTCAAAACTTTACAGGATGCTGACCTATGATGTCAAGTTATGCATAACATTTCGGCATCAAAATCGACCCGGTATTTCCAGAGTTATGGCCCCTTTTTGTCAAATTCTACACTGGTTGTTTTCAGTGGGGGCATCCGTGTCCCATGGACACATTTCTAGCTTTTTGCAAGGCTTTAGCAATGTTAAATTTGACTGCTCTTTGAAATAAATATTGTCAAAGATCAGCTGAGACATGAATTGTTATTGAAATTAACAATATTTATCAGCATGATTAAGTTGCTTCAACACGACGGGCTTAAACAATTACGTTTCTATATAGCCATTCAGCCATTTCGATCTTTTTCTCACAGTTACTTTCTCGGTCAATAACGTGAACTTGATTGTAGGAAATCATCTTGAATTAAATTAAACTTATAAAAACACCATCAACAAGAAATACGATATTTTCTATTTTTATCTCAAACAATGCCCCAAAGAAAATGTAATTAAGCATTAAAACTTTTAAAATACGTTAGTTGTTTCTATCATGTGTGCCTCCATTGTTTGAAAACTATTAAATCCTACCGAGCCGCATAAAACAAAAATGAAAAAACAACAACAATAAAAAAATGCGGAAATAAGACAAATTCTTCAAAAATATATGGTACACAGTAGTTCTATATAAGATTAGAAGAAAACAATATAAAAGTATTCAATAAAGGGGTTATTGAATAATATTACTTGGAACTCATTCTTTTTGTAAAGTGTGACTCTCAAGCTTGTCACCTACGCCAAAAAAAATTGTTTCAAGTAATATTTCTCCATACAAATTTACCGTGCTACATTCAGGACTGAATCATTTAATGACATCAACATGATAAACAAGTTCATATTTCAAGGGCTGAATGCAAAACTAGTGATTTTTATCAAAAGTTGTTTTCCTTCATTACATTTTAGTATTTATTTGTATCTATAGTTTCAGAAAATATGTACGTTATAGCAATAATGCATCTTCAATTACAACTGAACATTTATTATCAAAACAAACACAAAATTTAAATGCCAAAATATTCCAAATGACATTATCTAATTAAAATAAGAAAACCTGAATTTTTAATCTCAGTATTCTTAAAAATATGAGTTTTGACTGGGAAAAAAACCCGTTTCAATGCAAAATTCAATAAAAGTACTCTCTGATTATCTTCTTTTATCAATATTCACTCTGTAGCTCTTTTTAAAATTAATTAGAATAGTTTCGCATTTAGTGAATTAATTGAAATTCAGTGCAAGACTATTTTGACACTTAACAAAAAAAAGAATCTTTAATATCATCTTTCATATAAAAATAATTGAAAATTTAAGACCTGGTAATTATATTTAACACATTTGTAATATTATAATTGTAATTGTTAATAATATAATTATACTGTTCACTGAATTTTAGTTAATGTTTTTGTCTTCTCCTTTAAAATTTACTGAAAATGCATTGAAACCTTGATTTGCATAATTTTAAAGATGCCATAGAATATACTTTTCTATTATCTTGTACAAGTAATGATGCCATGGAATTAACTTTTCTCTTATCTTGTACAAGTAATCAGAAAATGAAAGTCATCTTCAAATACATCATTACACAATCTACAAAGATAATTTGCTTTCTTACATCAAAACAAATAAAAAACAAATGTAAAACAAGATAACGTAAATATACATAATTCAGCTTGCATGCAATTTAACAAAACAAATAAAAACAGATATAAAACAAGATAGCGTAAAGATAAATAATTTAGCTTGCATAAATCAAACAAATGAAAACAAAATAAAATGAAGATGAATTGAATTGAATTGGGGTTTTATGGTGCACCGAACACATGAAAGGTTATATGGCGCCTAACAGGAATGACCATGCCAGACTCATCCTCCATGTACATCAAGATAAAATATGGAGAATGGGTCTAGACCTTCTCCCCTGCAGAACTGCAGAATTGCTGCAAATTCTATTGTAGACACTCAATTTATGCTAGAGCCACGTTTATTGTTTTTCTGCCGCTGCTCTAGTGATTTGAGCGAGATGGCACCTGAAACAATGCAGGGGTCATGATGAAGACCTTTAATGAGCATGAACAAAAAATGATAAAATGAATATGAATTTGGGGTGGGGGTCCACCCCTCTGCCTACCCCTCCAATGGGATCTGCAGTGGCCCTATGCTTTGCCCCTGAACCAAACGGGGCCCCGGAAACCACATGGGGAAAAATGAAGATGACATTTTGATTATAAAAATCCCTAATGAGCATCCATGTGGAATAGAAAGATCTTACCCTGGGGGTCACAATTAAACCAGGGGCGGGGCTCGCTAAGTCTCTGGTTGAAATTCAGACCCTGAGGGTCAGATATCCTTATCCCACATGAATCAACACATGATGGATTATTTTTCTCCCATTGTAACTGAGTAAAGTCGAATACTGACTAGTTTTTTGCACCGTTCTCTACACACTTTTTGCAATACATAAAGTAAGCTGAACATTTTAAAATATTGACGTTTGAAAGAACATGCAGACACATACCAAATAATAACACATTTTAACAGTTTCTTTTTCTTGCATATCATTGACATTTTGTGTGTTGACGCGCCAGTAAGTAACGTTTTACATGGTTTTTTTCACACATTGACGTCATTATTGATACGCGTGACTTTTATCTTTACCCATAAAGATAAGACTTTCCATCCCCCATGTAAAATGCGGATACCCTTATCCGGTATGCAAGAAAGAGTTATCTTGCATGTGGTAACACCCTTTCTAAAATGATTAGAAATTGGAGAAAACATTTTCTCTCATTTTTAGTCATGTGAGATAGGGTTTTTCCTCATGGGGCAAAGAGACTTGTCTTATATTAACACAAAATACAATCTTGATATGAACAAAAAAAACAGACTAAAAGTCAAAAATCAAAAATGTTGCAAGGTCACACAGCAATCTCTAGATGTGAGCTGTATGTACAACTAGCTACTACAATACCAAACTTGAAAAATATTACCTAAAAGTGTCATAAATATCTCAATATATATTCATGTAGACATTCCAAAACCTCGAAAATATTATCTTAAAACGTCACAACAAACATTACTTGTAACTTAATCACACTGTACCTTCTATTACTGAGCATGCCCAGAGTATGGCTGCCATGCTGACCAAGTTCCTGACTTAATCACACATTACTTTCTATTACAGAGCATGCCCAGAGTATGGCTGCCATGTTGACCAAGTTCCTAACTTAATCACACTGTACTTTCTATTACTGAGCATGCCCAGAGTTTGGCTGTTGTGCTGACCAAGTCTTGACTTAATCACACATTAATTTCTATTACAGAGCATGCCCAGAGTATAGCTGTTGTGCTGACCAATTTCTTGACTTAATCACACTGTAGTTTATATAACAGAGCATGACCATAGTACTGCTGCCATACTGACCAAGTTCTTGACTTAATCACACTACTTTCTATTACTGAGCATGACCAGAGTATGGCTGCCATGCTGACCAAGTTCTTGACTTAATCACACTACTGTTTATTACAGAGCATGACCAGAGTATGGCTGCCATGCTGACCAAGTTCTTGACTTAATCACATTACTGTTTACTACAAAGCATAGCCAGAGTATGGCTGCCATGCTGACCAAGTTCTTGACTAAATCACTTTGTACTTTATATTACTGAGCATGACCAGAGTATGGATGCCATGCTGACCAAGTCTTGACTTAATCACACTGTACTTTCTATTACAGAGCATGACCAGAGTATGGCTGCCATGCTGACCAAGTTCTTGACTAAATCACACTTTACTTTCTATTACAGAGCATGACCAGAGTATGGCTGCCATGCAATCACACTGTACTTTCTATTACAGAGCATGACCAGAGTATGGCTGCCGTACTGACCATGTTCTTGACTTAATCACACTGTACTTTCTATTACAGTGCATGACCAGAGTATGGCTGCCGTATTGACCAAGTTCTTGACTTAATCACACTGTACTATCCATACACATTTCCATTATAATTTCACTTATGTTAATCAGGCTTAGTCACAACTATTGTCAATCGATGTTGTTTGTTTTCTCAAAACTAGAATTAAAAGAAGTAAACAAGGCGAGGGGAGGAATTATTAGAACCATAACTTTTTAATTTATCGAAAACAACTCTGCTTCTCGAATTTTCGTCCCCTGACCTTCTTCAGGAAAAATTTCTATAGCTATGTCTTGTAACCCTTCACAAATTACTGTAACTCAATGTAACATTTTCTTAGCCATTGTTCGGAGCTGATAGTACCTTTTGTGAACAAATTAAAATAGAAATAGCCTTCACTCACATTCTTACTTCAGTGTGAACATGTCAAATTCTTATTCACGACAAAACCTAAGGATGCTCTCTGAATGACTTGCATTGATTAGTCTCATCATCATTCATCATATTTGTTTGTTATTGTGTGTGAAACTGAAAGAGTATTGATTATCCTCTGTCACAACAAACCTTGGGGATGATCTGACATAGTTCTGTATTGTTGATGCCTTTTCTTTTGCTGTATCATCTAGTCCTGCTGGTGTCTTTCTTGCTGGAGTGATTTTTATATGCACTGATTTATGTGTATTTGGTATACTGTCAATCAAGCAGCGCCATGCTTCACTTGTCATTGTAACATTCCATAACTCTACTGTTTCAAGGTCCCTCAACTCAGGAGACAACTGTAATTGTCTTGCACCAAAATCTGCTTGCCACAGTGTAATTGACTGTAAATGTACAAGAGTCGGCACAGTTGTGATCAGTGTGTCAATGTGTACAGGTTGCCCCCAACATTGACAGTCCAAGTGTTGTAGTTTGGGAGCCCCATGTAGACATCTCAGTACAGATGCCCTAGCTCCAGGTTGGTCTAAGTAACCCATCTCACACCTTTCCAGGTCTGTGGTGTTCACCTTTACCGTCTCCACAGATAGGAGCTCTAGTGTAAGCCTCTGTAGCTGTGTATGCTGTGACAAGTCTAGTTGGTATCTACAGTCTCCACTAAAGGTGTGGTCTGAGCAGTGTACCTCCTCCAGCACTACCTGCCTCATCTGTGCCCTCTGTGACAGGAATGACATTAACCCTTCAACCTCATCATGTGGCAGTTTAATGTTACGTAGATGGAGGGCCTCTAGCTGACATAAACTACCCAGCATGGCGGGGAATGGTTGCTTCTTCGGTTTATTGCCGTAGCCTACCAATACAAGTGATTTCAGTGTGTTCTGAGACTTAGTAACCATATGGTAGATAAAGTCAGGACCTACAGTGGTATCATCACTAGTGTAATTGATAACCAGTCTCTGCAGTGCACCAGCCTCCAGTAGAGCTGTTTGTAAGCTTGTTGTCAGCACAGACATGTCTATGTGTAGAGACTTTATATTGGTTATGTTTGTATTGATCAAATCTTTTGGGGGTGCTTCATTGTACCTACTAATGAAAATGTCTTCAATCTTGAGTTTGGGGGTTGAGCTTTCCTTGACCCAGTCTAAAATAGCAGTCTGTAAATGCCACATGAGTTTATATGTGTCATCAAGGATTTCGTATTCTACATTTCTTCTATATTTCTGTACTCTACTATCACCAGAAGCCACATCACAGATATGATCTGACAGTGTAAATGCATGCTGAGGAAGCAAGCCACTTATGAACACAAGAACCTTTTCCATTTCAAAACAGATGTCTAGACTGCCACATATGCTGAATATGTGCTGCAAATGTGTGTCTATAGTATCAGTACTCATGGAAACAAACAGTGCTGCCAAAAATTCCTGAAAAGATTTGTGTAAGAATGATAAACTTTTCAGACGTGATGTGCATCCCTTTACAACCTTGTTTTGTGATAATATGCCAACTTTGAGGCAAATCTCTATCTCTGTTTGAGACAATCCATTTATCTCTGCTACTAAACTATCAAACACAAGTGACGACTCGCGGTTCATATTTAATAGTGTTTTAAATGCCATTTTGCTGAGAGAATACAACAAACTGTTAAACTGTACACATTTAGTTTTTTTATCAAAGCAGTGTGGGAGTTTTCTCTGTGACTTTATCTGTTCTTCTTTCACTCGGATGAAATCCTGGTTGCCTGCTAATCTTTTTTCTGCCAGTTCAAACAGAAGATCCATCATGCCACTGTAAACATCACACTGAGTTTCTACGAGTGGCCTCCCATCATGCCAGAGACATATCAGCTGCTTCAGCATAATAGGGATGTGTCTAAATTGATGTAAACGCTTTTCATATAGTTCCCTTTCAAACTCCTCTGCAGACATCGTATCTGTATTTGGATGTTCATTGAGAATGTTTACAATGGACTTTATGAATTTCATCGATGAGCCACGATCTATTCCTGTCAGCTTTATCTGCCGATCAATCTCCGAGTTTCTTATTCTTAACACTTCCAGTTTCCAGGGCCTGGATGTTGTAAGAATGGAACAGTTGTTTGTGACTTTTCTGGCTGGTAGTCCAGTACTCACATCAAACAGGGACATCTGCCTATTCTTTGGTGGATTATCCTCTGGTGGGATCCACTCATCGAGGCCGTCAAGGATGATTAAACTTTGTACAGAGTCATCTTCTAACACCCTGGTTAATAGATTCTGGTGTTTGGCTGGTACAAGGTTTGTTATCATTTCTTCCACACTGCTATATGACAGCGCATTTCTTAAAGGGATAAAGAATAGAAAATCAAATTTGGCCATTGTTTGTTCGTGTTCAGTGAAGAAGCAGCCATGAGTTTCTTGTGTAGAATGAGTTGTACACCAAGAATCCACCATCTTCTGACAGAGGGAACTCTTCCCCATCCCTGCGTCTCCTGTGATGTAGATCTTTTTGCAGAGATGGGAGTCTTTATGAAATATGCTGCGGTAGGATGTGATACATTCTTTCTTTTCATTTGATTTCTGTCTGGGGTCAACTAGTTTCATGTAGGGTGTGACATACAAGTCTGCAATTTTAGCATCATCCTCATCAGAACTGAGAGGATAGACAGGCACTGTCAAAGCATTGTCACGGTACACCTCAATGAGCTTCCTCTGAAGATCTGGTAATGGAAAATGTAATAATCAGTTTCTTACACTTTCAGCACAATTTTCAAAACATATGGGCCGCAACACACGAAAAAGTCCCTTCGGACGTTTAGACGACAACGTCATAAAATAACAATTTATGACGTCGGCCGGTAATCAATTAATTACTAATCAAATTTATCGTCACTTCCGTATTTTACCTAATTATTATATCATAGGGAATATGTTTTCTTAATATAAATAGTTATGCTATAGAAAATAGTAATTGTTTATGTCTTTTGATGTTATTTAATCCACGACGTCGTCCAAGACGCCGCCGTCAACGTCAAAATTAATGGTGAGTACAATCTTTAATTTTCCAATTGAGATAAAATCATTTTTAATTAAGATATCAACATAAAATAAAGAGATTTTTAAAGAGAAAATCACCGTGTTTCATAAACATCAAAACACATAAAATGTCAAAATTTTGTCTGAAGGGTCGTTTTCGAGTGTTTCGGCTCATATGACCTAGTTAAAATGATGAGGAAAGTACTTTTGCTAAATACATACTGCAACTTATCATGAATTCCACTGGCACTTTTTTCTCTCATATTGTATATTCCATAATTACATGGTTATCCATCCTTTACATGTGTAACGTCAAGCTTTTCTTGGGAGTCCACTGGGATCTGACTTGGGAGTCCACTGGGATCCGACTTAAAATTGATTTATTCTATTCTAGATGATCAAAACATAAAGAACAAGCCTAAAAATCACTTCTTATTAACAAGGAAATCCATTCTGCACAATAATATGGGATGTCCTAGGTTATGCATGAGGGTTAATTTAAGCATTTTACTCTTAGATGTTGAATTCAAAATGTATACCTGAACAAAATGGTGCTATTTGATTGATTTGTCATTTAAATCACAAATTTGGACCTTTTTAAAATGTCTGATTCTTCTATAAAAAGCCTATGTCCCCTTTAAGGACTACTGGTCAGCCCACAGGTAGCGGTATCAGTGTTGGGAAGGAAACAAAAAATATGTAAACTTAAAAAAAAAAAAAAAAAAAAAAAAAAAGAACATGTTATTTGTTGAAAACAATCATATTTAAAGTTTTCCTCCACCACAAAAAAAATGGACCGTCATATATAACATTACATGTTGAAAATGACGTAAAATACCATACAAACAAATTGATATTATATAGAAAATTACGGGAAGATACCTTGTGCAGTTTTGAAGATACCCTTCAGTGTGACTTATTGACGAACTTCAGCATAAATACAGTGATGGAGAATAACTTTCCTTTACGTCATTGGTGAGTAAATATAGCAACACATTTAATGATTAGGACAGTCATGTTTTTTTTAATTCCATGTTGCTTCGATGAACAACGTATTAAAAATGAATTTAAAAATATTAATAATTGAAATACAAATGTCTTTCCTTATAAAGAAATTATACAGGTTTACGGCCTCGTTTCACAAGCTTGAATTTGATACTAAACCACTCAATTGCTTTAGGTGCATGCCCACTGGCCTTATATACAACTATATTATTTTTAAGGCCATGGTTTAAGGAGTTTTTAGATAAATTCAACTGAGGCATGAGGTTGTAAATATACATTAAATATACATTGGTATGGACAGGCCTTGTTTGCGCCTCTACAACATTGTACATACAATACTGCATTGGAATTGAGTAATGTCTCCTCAAATCAATATCAGCGGTTATTTCATGCCAACCCAGAGAGAGGAAGACTACATTAACCTTGCCCTACTATTACTATCAAATATATTCCTATGGCTCTTTAAGATTCCTATGGCTCTTAAACATGTTCGTAGGTTATGCGAGAAGGCTTGGTTTGCAGCCCCAGTTGATGGACGAGGCTAAGGAAGTGCCTTGCCTAAGGACACACCAAGAATAAATCCATCAAAATAAACATTATCAATGAAAACACATATTCGGTAGAGGTTATGTACTAGATATACTTGTTTTACAAGCAAAATAATAAATAATGTACATGGTCTAGTAACAAAACTTCAAAATGCAAGACAAAACTGACCCTTCAGTATTTATAGAACAATTTTGGACATGTATTACACACTTACCTTTCTTGTCTCTCAGGTATTTATGTTCAGACTCTGTCTCCGTCAGTTGTCTCCCTTTGTTAATCTGTTCAATTTGTTCTCTAGCCTCTTTCTGAATGTCATTTACGGCTTCTTCTTTATCTTTGAGTATATTTTGCCTCTCATTTTCAATCTGTTCAATTTGATCTTTGCTTTTCGCTTCAATACTTGTAATTACATTCTGGCCCACTTTATTTATATGTTCACTTTCATCTTTGCCTTGTGCTTTAATATTTGTTACAGCGTTTTGGCCCTCTTTATCTATGTGTTCTCTTTCTTCTTTGCTTTTTACCTCTACACTCATTACTGCTTTTTGGCCCTCTTGATCTATGTGTTCTCTTTCTTCTTTGCTTTTTGCCTCTACACTCATTACTGCTTTTTGGCCATCCTTATCTATGTGTTCTCTTTCTTCTTTGCTTTTTGCCTCTACTCTCATTACTGCCTTTTGGCCCTCTTTAACTATGTGTTCTCTTCCTTCTTTACTTTTTGCCTCTACACTCATTACTGCTTTTTGGCCCTCTATTCGAATCTGTTCAGATTGTTCTTTGCCCTCTTTGTGAATGTTTTTTACTGCTTCTTGTCTTTTCTGTTCTATTGCCTTGATTGCCTCAGCTCGTAGTTTTATTTCATCTTCCTCAGACACAGTCAGCAACTCAGTTTTGACCTGAAAGTTAATATATTCACAGTCATATTAATAGATATAATTCTATATCTCACCTGTGATAGCATGAACTTGGCATCTATCGCATGTTGATCTGTAGATATTAGACAGTACATGTAGTTAGAATTCTATATCTCACCGGTGATAACTTGGTCTTTGCATCTATCGCATGTTGATCTGTAGATATTAGACAGTAGTTATAATTCTATATCTCACTTGTGATAACGAACTTGGCATCTATCGCATGTGAATCTATAGATATTGGGCATTAGGTAGTTATAATTCCATATCTCGCCTGAGACAACTTGTCCTGGGCATCTATGGTATGTAGATCTGTAGATATTGGAAAGTAGTTATAATTCTATATCTCACATGTGATAACTTGAACTTAGCGTCTATCGCATGTTGATCTATAGATACTGGGCATTAGTTATAATTGTATATCTCACCTGAGACAACTTGAACTTGGCATCTTTGACATGTTGAGCTGTTAGATATTGGCCTGTAGTTATAATTCTATTTCTCACCTGTAACAACTTGAAAATGGCATCAACTGCTTGATTGTCTGTAGCCAAAGTGTGTGCATCGGACAACAGTTGGATCATGATGTCAGTGTAGGATTTCAAGTCTGGGTCTGAGACTTTGAACGTGGATGTATGCAAGATGGTATTTCTTGTTGTCCGTGCCTAATAAATAAAAAATGAATGAGTGAGTGAGTGAGTGAGTGAGTGAGTGTGTGAGTGAGTGGGTTAGTGAGTGGATGGGTGGATGGGTTATTGAGCGCCTGGGCGGGCGGGCATGCGGGCGAGCGAGTGAACTTAATATTTGTTCATTATATATATATATATAACAGATAGAATACAAAGGGCTAGTTTCATATAACAGATGTGTGACGGATGATGTCATTTAAGGTTTAGAAGAAAATTCAAAATGAACATTACACAACAAGAAGAGATTACAATGAGAGAACTCTTAAATGATCAAAGTATAGTAATAAGGCCCGCGGATAAGGGTTCAGGAATTGTGGTAATGAATGCAACAGCTTATGTCGAGAAACTTGAGAAAGATATTGGTAATAGTGACACAAATTATGAGATCAAGGAAGACAAAATACAAACAATTGAAAACAACATGAACAAAGTAAAAAAGCGTGTTAATGAGATGGCAAATGAGGATCAATCACAAGTAATATGTAATTATATCTTATGCCATCTGGTGGGCCATCTGAAAGGCTTCAGGGTAATCTAAAACTTCATAAAACAACATGCCACTGAGAATTATCGGTGAATGGCAGAAACCATCTGACAGAGAAAATGGCTATACATGTAGTGGTGGAAAAAGAGTTGAATACGCATGTAACATAACATTCCAAGTTACATCAAGGATACCACTGGCTTTTAAAAAAAGTAAGCAACATTACTGTCCCACAAAACTCTTTTATGTTTTGTTTTGATGTCAAAGCACTACTTACCGAGGAAGTACGCGTATCTGTAGAATAGACTGGGCCCATTTTTTGAATTTGTGAATGTTAGCGGCATTTTTTAGTAAAAGTGGTATCTTGGTGTTTTTATATTAATTTGGGTATGCTGAGTTCGATTATGGTGGATACGAAGCTGAAATTTTACAGGAAAGGCAATTTTTGGGATATTTCATTATTTCTTGATAATTTTACTGGGAATTTTTGGAATCTTTTTTTTTAAAACAAACATTTTACACATGTTCTAAATTTTCTATACATAATTCTGCTTCTTCTACTGATTTTTCATAGGAATATTATTTCAAGCTGAATTTTAACCGGAAATGCAATTTTTGGGACATTTTATCATCTTTTGATGATTTTACTGGGAATTTTTGGATTTTTTTTTAAAATATACATTTTACACTTGTCATCAATTTTCTCTATATATTTTGACTTAATATACATTGACTTATCTTAGGAATAATATTTCAAGCTGAATTTTGACAGGAAAGGCAATTTTGGGGCATTTCGATTTTTTTGATAACTTAACTTGGAATTTTCGAAATATGGTTTTAAAATAAACATTTTACTCAGTTTTCAATTTTCTCTATGTATTTTGACTTCATATACATTGACTTAAATTATTTCTAGCTGAATTTTGACTAGAAAAGCAATTTTTGGGACATTTCATTCCTTTTTGATAATTTTAAAGGGAGATTTCGACAAAACAATTAAAATAAACATTTTACCATTTATCAATTTTCTCTACATATTTTGACTCTATATACATTGACTTGTCATAGGAATAATATTTCAAGCTGGATTTTTACAGGAAAGGCAATTTTTGAGATATTTTATCATCTTTTGATAATTTTACTGGGAATTTCTGAAATATGTTTATAAAGTAAACATTTTACACCAGTCATCAGTTTTCTCTACACATTTTGACTTCATATACATTTAAACTTGCGATAGGAATAATATTTCAAGCTGAATTTTGACAGGAAAGGCAATTTTTTGGATAATTTTACTGGGAATGTGTGGAATATTTTTAAAACCATATAGTTCACATTATTTATCCTTAGTCTTTATACTTAATGACTGAACCAGTTTCATACTTACATAGGAATTAAGTGTCTGTTGTGAGACCTCTTTTGTTCATATTTATGCTGTATTCATACAAGTCCATCATGCTGCTTGGAAGCACACATTGCTGTACTTTTTTAATTGGATAATTGTATTTGAGCCATCTACAGCGGAAGGTGCTACACTGTTTTTCTTTTCTTTTTTTGTTGAAAATCTATTTTTAGCTATGGCGGCCATCTTGAATTTTCGACCAACCTGAAACGTTGCTAGGATCAATTAGACATCAAGAGCAACATTTCTGTTTCATCAAAATCCACCAAGTAGTTTCAGAGGAGTAGTCGCTACAAGTTTTTACAATATAACTATGTAAACAAAGATGGCCACTGGCAGCCATGTTTAACATTGAATCAAAAATAATTTTGACAAGGACCAATGCCATGTCATGCTTATCATTTTAGAAAAAGTCCTATATCAATATCACTTATAGTTTTCAAGACGTAGTCGCTACAAACTTGTATTTTAAAAATCTATTTTTAGCTTTGGCAGCCATCTTGGATTTCACATCAACACGAATTTTTGCTAGAATCAACTAGATTTCATGGGCAACATTTCTATAAAGTTTCCTGAATATCCATTCAGTAGTTTCAGAGGTGTATTCGCTACAAATAAAAGTTTACGGACAGACAGACGGACAGACGGACGACAGACGCCGCACCACGGCATAAGCTCTGCTGATCTCTGATCAGTCGAGCTAAAAAAAGATGGCCGCAGGCATCCATGTTTGACATAGAATCAATGAATTTTGTTTAAGACCAACTACATGTCATGCCAGTCATTTTAGTAAATGTTCCAAATCAATACCACTTATGTTTTTCGATAAGTAGTTGCCACAAACGAGTATTTAAGCTGTGGCAGCCATCTTGAATTTCCGGCCAACCTGATTTGTACTTAATGGAACTAACTGGACATCAAAACCAACATTCCTGTAAAGTTTTATAAAAGTCATTTTGTTAAAGGTACCAAACCGCTTACGGTTTTAGAGAAGTAGTTGCCACAAAATTGTATTTAATAAATCTATTTTTAGACATGGTGGCCATCTTGAATTTGAGGCCAACCTGATTTTTACTTAGGACCAACTAGACATCTAGAGCAATATTCCTATATTCCTAAATATTATGATTTATTATGCAACATTATAATCTCATACCATTTTATCCTACTCTAAAGAATATATTTTTTTCAAGCTTATAAAAATGTCATAATGCTACCAAAATGTTTAATTATAAAACTATATCAATTAAATCCCTTGCAACATCAACCTTAGTATATCCTCTTTTTTCTGCTCCAAATCACACTGTGGAACAGAAATGGAATGATCTGTATTCAGAAATATAGCAGGTGTGTGGTCACACACAGGTCATGTTATGCTTATGTCATGTTATGCAATTTCTCCTGAGAGAAATAAGTTACTATCTCAGTAGATTTGCTCTAGTCTCAGGTTATAGAAAATCAGAATTAAAATAAAATCTTAAAATCCTACAATTTGTTTTCAGTCTTTTTCTGAGAGTCAAAATACAAAAGAGACTAAATCCTTACCCCTCTATGAATGTATAATGGACTGTCCTTTTAATTTGGACCAGTCCATTTGTAGTACAAAGTGATGTTTCGATCAAATGACTGATGAGCACCAAGACGGTTAAACCCTGATCAGCCTGAAAGATGTCGTGACAGCATTTTGGTAAAGGTTCCAAATCAATATCACTTATGTTTTTTGAGATGTACTCACCACAAAATCGCATATTTTAGATCTATTTTTAACCATCTTGAATTTCCGATCAACCTACATTTTTGCTAGGATCAACTAGACATCAAGTGCAACATTTCTGTGAAGTTTCATGAAAATCCGTCAGGTAGTTTCAGAGGAGTAGTCACTACAAGTTTTCATTATATAACTCTATGTAAACAAAGATGGCCGCGTGCGGTCATATTTAATGTCGAATCAAAATGTTTAATGTCAAATCAAAATAACTGGATCAACATCATGTCATGTTGATCATTTTAGAAAAAGTCCCATATCAATATCACTAATAGTTTCAAGAATGTTTTCAGCCATGGCAGCCATCTTGAATCTTCGCCCGACCAGAAATTTTGCTAGGATCAATTAGACATCAATAGCAACATTCCTGTGAAATTTCATGGAAATCCGTTGAGTAGGTTTAGAGGAGTAGTCGTTACAAGTTTTTACTAAAAACAAAGATGGCCGCTGGTAGCCAAGTTTAACGTTGAATCAAAACGATTTTCGACAAGGACCAACATCATGTCCTGCTGATCATTTAAGAAAAAGTCCCATATCAATATCACTTAGAGTTTTCAAGAAGTAGTCGCTACAATCTTGTTTTTTAAACATTTTTTTTTAGATTTGGCGGCCATCTTGGATTTCACATCAACATGAATTTTTGCTAGGATCAACTAGACTTCATGGGCAACATTCCTGTGAAGTTTCATGGAAATCCGTTGAGTAGGTTTAGAGTAGTCGTTACAAGTTTTTACTAAATAACTCTATGTAAACAAAGATGGCCGCTGGCAGCCAAGTTTAACGTTGAATCAAAACGATTTTCGACAAGGACCAACATCATGTCATGCTGATCATTTTAGAAAAAGTCCCATATAAATATCACTTAGAGTTTTCAAGAAGTAGTCGCTACAATCTTGTTTTTTAAAAATCTATTTTTAGATTTGGCGGCCATCTTGGATTTCACATCAACATGAATTTTTGCTAGGATCAACTAGACTTCATGGGCAACATTTCTTTAAAGTTTCATGAAAATCCATTCGGTAGTTTCAGAGAAGTAGTCGCTACAAAATAAGTTTACGGACAGACAGACGGTCGGACAGACGGACGACGGACGCCGCACCACGGCATAAGCTCTGCTGATCTCTAATAGAATGTCCCAAAAAATGCATTTCCTGTTAAAATTCAGCTTGAAATATTATTCCTGTGATAAGTTAATGTATATGAAGTCAAAATATGTAGAATAAATTGATAACTGGTGTAAAATGTTTAATTAAAAATAGTATTCCAAAAATTTCCAGTAAAATTATCAAAAAACCATGAAATGTCCCAAAAAATGTCTTTCCTGTCAAAATTCAGCTTGGTATACACCATAATAGAACTTACCCAAATTAATACAAGAGGTCAATGACCTTGAAGCTCTACTGATTGATTTTGATTTCAGGAAGTAGTCGCTACAGACTTGTTTTTTGAAACTCTATTTTTAACCGTGGCGGCCATCTTGAATTTCCGGCCGACCTGAAATTTGCTAAGATCAATATGACATTAAGAGCAACATTCCTGTGAAGTTTCATGAAAATCCGTCAGGTATTTTCAAAGAAGTAGTCGCTACAAGTTTTCATTATATAACTCTATGTAAACAAAGCAGCCATGTTTAAGGTCAAATCAAAACGATTTTCGACAAGGACCAACATCATGTCATACTGATCATTTTAGAAAAAGTCCCATATCAATATCTCTTATTGTTTTGAAGAAGTAGTCG
Organism: Cyrtodaria siliqua; assembly: GCA_037043455.1. Classification (NCBI taxonomy): domain Eukaryota; kingdom Metazoa; phylum Mollusca; class Bivalvia; order Adapedonta; family Hiatellidae; genus Cyrtodaria; species Cyrtodaria siliqua. Next base: position 60,271 of record JAWPHD010005939.1, read on the forward strand.
CTACAAACTTATTTATTTTAAATCTATTTTTAGCTGTGGCGGCCATCTTGAATTTCCGGCCGACCTGAAATTTTTCTAGGATCAACAAGACATCAAGAGCAACATTCCTGTAAAGTTTCATGACAATCCGCCAAGTAGTTTCAGAGAAGTAGTCGCTACAAGTTTTTACTATATAACTCTATGTAAACAAAGATGGCCGCTGGCAGCCATGTTTAACGTTGAATCAAAACGATTTTTGACTAGGATCAACATCATGTCATGCTGATCATTTTAGAAAAAGTCCCATATCAATATCACTTATAGTTTTCAAGAAGAAGTCGCTACAAACTTGTATTTTAAAACTCTATTTTTAGCTTTGGCGGCCATCTTGGATTTCACATCAACATGAATTTTTGCTAGGATCAACTAGACTTTATGGGCAACATTTCTGTAAAGTTTCATGAATATCCATCCAGTAGTTTCAGCTGTGAAGTCGCTACAAGTTTTTACTATATAACTCTATGTAAACAAAGATGGCCGCTGGCAGCCATGTTTAACGTTGAATCAAAACGATTTTTGACTAGGATCAACATCATGTCATGCTGATCATTTTAGAAAAAGTCCCATATCAATATCACTTATAGTTTTCAAGAAGAAGTCGCTACAAACTTGTATTTTAAAACTCTATTTTTAGCTTTGGCGGCCATCTTGGATTTCACATCAACATGAATTTTTGCTAGGATCAACTAGACTTTATGGGCAACATTTCTGTAAAGTTTCATGAATATCCATCCAGTAGTTTCAGCTGTGAAGTCGCTACAAATAAAAGTTTACGGACAGACAGACGGACAGACGGACAGACGGACAGACGGACGGACGGACGACGGACGCCGCACCACGGCATAAGCTCTGCTGATCTCTGATCAGTAGAGCTAATAAAAACACCAAGATACCACTTTTACTAAAAAAAATACCGCTAACCTTTTAATGAGAGCTCTTCTGCAGAAATAGGTCTAGTCTCGAACACGGCTTAAACAACATAGTAGAAGTGAGCATTCCCACTGAGGAAGTGTTCAGAATGATGGACATGGTTTTGCAAAACAACAGTATGTCTTTTGCGGACAAACTCTATACTCAGAAAGAAGCAACAGCAACTGGATCACATCATGGGTATGCATTATGCATTCACATACCTTGGTGCTTGGGAGAACAAACTGATGGAATCTGCAGATAAGGTACAGTATGCATACTTTCGCTATGTCGATGATGTGTGGGGACTGTGGACGCACGGAGAGGATAACATTATAAGTTAGCAAATAGTATTCATCCTAGAATACAAATAGAACTCCGCTACTCTGCTGATCAGCCAGAATTTCTTGACGGTCTAACTTCGGTAAAGGAAAACACGATCAAGACGGACCTCTATTCGAAATCCACGGACAAGCATCTGTATCTTCATAGCCAGTCAACGCACCCGGAATCCACAAAGCAAGCTATGGCATCATGGCCTTGGGATTCGAGTCAAACGGATTTGGTCAGATGAAAGCAACTACAATATGCATAGGAAGACTATTATTGAGCAACTTCAGAAAAGGGGTTATGGCGGAAGGTTTGTTCAAATTGAACTTGAAATGTAGATGCAAAACAAAGAGCTGACTTGCATGGAGAGAAAAGAGCAGATTCAGATGTTCCTTTGGTAATTAGTTTTTCCAGAGCACTATGTGATGTAAGACGCATATTAAGAAAACATCTGCCAATTTTGCTTATTTCTGACAGAATGAGAAAGATATTTCCAGAACCATCCATCCTGGCTTACAGAGGAGATACAAAACTGTGAGACATTCTGGTGCATAAGAAACATAACAGTCAGTTTTTCAACAAACCATATGGATGCAAACCGTGTGGAAAGAATTACGCAGTATGTCCATATATTATGAAATCAGACATGTTCAGCGAGCATTAAAACATAAACGGTAAAGAATAACATCAACTGTAAATCAACAAATGTGGTTTATGCCATTTATTGTCACAAATGTGCAGTTTGTTTATGTAGGAGAAACAGGGATCACACAGTATCACACACTACAAACGTAACTGCTCAATATATCGAAAATTAGAACTGGATACAATGATCTGCTGACAAACCACTTTAGAGCAGACGGGCACAACATTGTGGACTTCCAGGTTATGTGTCTCGAGAAACTTTACGGTGATGATATATACCAGAAAACCATAGAGGCACTATGGAAAAAGAAACTTCAGACATTTAAACCGTATGGACTGAACACAAAAGAGTGACATTAGAATTAACGCCACAACGACGCGACGTCATACTGTAAACAACATTACGTCGTTTCCTTTAAATTAAAAATATATACTCGGTAAAAGAAGTTTTGGTCCAGGGCATATAATGGCGCATAAAAAGAAAACCAGTTGACGGATTTTACTAATATCCCTTATTATCTCAGTTGATAATTGACAATAGATCAACAATCAACAATAATTATCGTTAACAATGAAAGTTTGCAAAAAAATAATAATCTTTTTATTGGTTACTCGAATGTCTGTAACTGTTACTTTTTATGGACTTTGCAACATTTTTTACAGACCATTTGTATGGAGTTTAATGTTACTGGTACCAAATTAACCGGGTAGGGTAGACCTTGGTTACTAAAAAAAGATACTTAAATTCTGTCCACTAGTTTTATTTTATATGACTTTATATACCCTGGTCCAAAACTTTTTTTACCAATTATATAATATATTACCAAGTTAATATTAGTTTAATATATGTTTAGGGTTAAATACGTATTATATCATGATATTTAGTCACTGCATCGGACCCCTGTGGGTACCTTATGATCTTCCCTTACTTAGCGTGTGCATACACATCTATTTATCAACATACCTGGCAGAAAATGTTGGTTTGCAGAGAGAGATTGCCTGTGACAATATTTTGGAAGTCTGTGAGGTTGATGACGACATTTACAAGCCCAGAAAAGTCTGTCTCTGCAGCAGACGACACAGCAGAGTACCCCGTGGTTGGCATGAAACACTTTGCAAACTCCCACGGATTTGTGCCCCATTGTTGGGCATCTGAATTTTTCCAGGAGGGTTGGTTGAATCTGTGGCTGTTGACAATGTCTTTGCGTATTTCATGGCAAATACCATTAGGACACTTCCAGCCCCTCTTTGTGACATTGACAGTTGTACAACTTTGGCAGAGAACCTTTAGTGCCTGCCATACTTTATTGAGGACATCCTGATGGAACTTGTTGACTCCACGTTTTACAAATTCCTCAATTCCCTCTCTGGTAAAGAGAAGTGAGAGCCCTGCCTTGACCCAGTTAGTGTAGAGGGGATCAGACAGTGTCGGCTTGAGGGTTGCCATGGCTACTACATGGATGTTTTTGTCACATGTTTATTTAAGTATGTGCTGAAGTCTTTTGTATCTGAAAAATAACATACAGAAACTTGTATAATATACTAATATGCTATATATAATTGTGCAAGTTTTATTTTGTTGCCTGCGTAGCATGGCAGACACTTAGGGATCATTTTGTCCGTCGTCCATCGTCATCCGTTCTCATTCTTTGACATCCATCCATCACACTTTAACCTGCAACGTAACCTTGGACATAACTTTTAACTTCACACACATATTCATCTTATCCCACGTTATATAATAATATATCTAATAACTTTTTCATTTCAGCAGAGTTAAGCCACTTTTCATAAAACTTTCACCTGTAACCTAACCTGGCTTATAACTTGGCAAAATATGGACCTATGATCACAAACAATTATACATTTCTTTTTTATCATTTTTGCAATGCTGTCGGTATGTCCAATAACTCTGATTTTCATTTTGGCAGAGTTATGCCCCTTTTCTTCAAACTTGAACCTGCAACATAACACAGCTTATAACATGGCAAAATATTGCATAATTATGGTCATGAAACGTTATACAGTTCGTCATGAAACGTTATACAGTTCCTCATGAAGCATTATACAGTTCCTCATGAAGCCTTATACAGTTCCTCATGAAGAATTATACAGTTCCTCATGAAACCATTTCCTCATGAAGCGTTATACAGTTCCTCATGAAACGTTATACAGTTCGTCATGCAGCATTATACAGTTTCTCATGAAGCATTATACAGTTCCTCATGAAGCGTTATACAGTTCCTCATGAAGCGTTAAACAGTTCCTCGTGAAGCATTACACAGTTCCTCATGAAACGCTGTACAGTTCCTCATGAAATGTTATACAGTTCCTCATGAAACGTTATACAGTTCCTCATGAAGCGTTATACAGTTCCTCATGAAACATTATACAGTTCCTCATGAAGCGGTATACAGTTCCTCAAGAAGCATTATACAGTGTTAATCATGAAGCGTTATGCAGTTCCTCATAAAGCTTTATACAGTTCCTCATGAAACATTATACAGTTCCTCATGAAGCGTTTTACAGTTCCTCATGAAGCGTTATACTGTTCCTCATGAAACGTTATACAGTCCCTCATGAAGCCTTATACAGTTCCTCATGAAGAATTATACAGTTCCTCATGAAACAATTTCCTCATGAAGCGCTATACAGTTCCTCATGAAACGTTATAACGTTCCTCATGAAGCTTTATACAGTTCCTCATGAAACATTATACAGTTCGTCATGCAGCATTATACAGTTTCTCATGAAGCGTTATAAAGTTCCTCATCAAGCAATATATAGTTCCACATGAAACATTATACAGGTCCTCATGAAGCGTTATACAGTTCCTCATGAAGCATTATACAGTTCCTCATGAAGCGTTATACAGTTCCTCATGAAGCGTTAAACAGTTCCTCGTGAAGCATTACACAGTTCCTCATGAAACGCTGTACAGTTCCTCATGAAATGTTATACAGTTCCTCATGAAACGTTATACAGTTCCTCATGAAGCGTTATACAGTTCCTCATGAAACATTATACAGTTCCTCATAAAGCGGTATACAGTTCCTCAAGAAGCATTATACAGTGTTAATCATGAAGCGTTATGCAGTTCCTCATAAAACTTTATACAGTTCCTCATGAAACATTATACAGTTCCTCATGAAGCGTTTTACAGTTCCTCATGAAGCGTTATACTGTTCCTCATGAAACTTTATACAGTTCCGCATAAAACATTATACAGTTCTTCATGAAGCGTAATACATTTCCTCATGAAACGTTATACAGTTCCTCATGAAGCATTATACAGTTCCTCATGAAGAGTTATACAGTTCCTCATGAAGCATTACACAGTTCCTCATGAAACGTTATACAGTTCCTCATGAAGCATTATACAGTTCCTCATGAAGAGTTATACAGTTCCTCCTGAAGCATTACACAGTTTCTCATGAAGCGTTATACAGTTCCTCATGAAGCATTATACAGTTCCTCGTGAAGCGTTATACAGTTCCTCATGAAACGTTATACAGTTCCTCATGAAACATTATACAGTTCCTCATGAGGCTTAATAGAGTTCCTCATGAAATGTTATACAGTTCCTCATGAAACGTTATACAGTTCCCTTTAAAGCGTAATACAGTTCCTCATGAAGCGTTATACAGTTCCTCATGAAATGTTATACAGTTCCTCATGAAGCATTATACAGTTCCTCATGAAGCGTTATACAGTTCCTCATAAAACGTTATACAGTTCCTCATGAAGCGTTATACAGTTACTCATAAAGCATTATACAGTTCCGCATGAAGCGTTATACATTTCCTCATGAAGCGTTATACAATTCCTCATGAAACGTTATACAGTTCCTCATGAAGTATTGTACAGTTCCTCATGAAGCGTTATACAGTTCCTCATGAAACTTTATACAGTTACTCACGAAGCATTATACAGTTCCTCATGAAATGTTATACAGTTCCTCATGGACCGTTATACAGTTCCTCATGAAATGTTATACAGTTCCTCATGAAGCATTATACAGTTTCTCATGAAATGTTATACAGTTCCTCATAAAGCGTTATACAGTTCCTCATGAAACGTTTTACAGTTCCTTATGAAGCATTATACAGTTCCTCATGAAGCATTATACAGTTCCTCATGAAGCGTTATACAGTTCCTCATGAAACGTTATACAGTTCCTCATTAAATATTATACAATTCCTCATAAAACATTATACAGTTCCTCATGAAATGTTATGCAGTTGATCATGAAACAGTATACAGTTCCTCATGAAGTTCCTCATGAAACTTTATACAGTTCCTCATGATGCATTATACAGTTCCTCCTGAAACATTATACAGTTTCTCATGAAGAATTATATAGTTCCTCATGAAATGTTATACAGTTCCTCATGAAACATTATACCGTTCTTCATGAAGCGTTATACAGTTCCTCATGAAACATTATACCGTTCCTCATGAAGCGTTATACAGTTTCTCATGAAACATTATACAGTTCCTCATGAAACGTTATACAGTTCCTCATGAAACATTATACAGTTCCTCATGAAACATTATACCGTTCCTCATGAAACGTTATACAGTTCCTCATGAACGTTATACAGTTCCTCGTGAAGCATTATACAGTTCCTCATGAAGCGTTATACAGTTCCTCATGAAGCATTATACAGTTCCTCATGAAGCGTTATACAGCTCCTCATGAAGCATTACACAGTTCCTCATGAAGCGTTATACAGTTCCTCATGAAGCCTTATATAGTTCTTATACAGTTCCTCATAAAACATTATACAGTTCCTCGTGAAATGTTATGCAGTTGATCATGAAACAGTATACAGTTCCTCATGAAGTTCCTCATGAAACTTTATACAGTTCCTCATGATGCATTATACAGTTCCTCCTGAAACATTATACAGTTCCTCATGAAGAATTATATAGTTCCTCGTGAAATGTTATACAGTTCCTCATGAAACATTATACCGTTCCTCATGAAGCGTTATACAGTTCCTCATGAAATAGTATACCGTTCCTCATGAAACGTTATACAGTTCCTCATGAAACATTATACCGTTCCTCATGAAACGTTATACAGTTCCTCATGAACGTTATACAGTTCCTCATGAAGCATTATACAGTTCCTCATGAAGCGTTATACAGTTCCTCATGAAACATTATACCGTTCGTCATGAAACGTTATACAGTTCCTCATGAAACATTATACCGTTCCTCATGAAGCGTTATACAGTTCCTCATGAAACATTATACCGTTCCTCATGAAACGTTACACAGTTCCTCATGAAACATTATACCGTTCCTCATGAAACGTTATACAGTTCCTCATGAACGTTATACAGTTCCTCATGAAGCATTATACAGTTCCTCATGAAGCGTTATACAGCTCCTCATGAAGCCTTATATAGTTCCTCATGAAGCGTTATACAGTTCCTCATGAAGCCTTATATAGTTCCTCATGAAGCGTTATACAGTTCATCATGAAGCATTATACAGTTCCTCATGAAAAGTTATACAGTTCCTCATAAAGCGTTATACAGTTCCTCAAGAAATGTTAAACAGTTCCTCATGAAATTTTATACAGTTCCTCATAAAGCGTTATACAGTTCCTCATGAAATGTTATACAGTGAAATGTTATACTGTTCCTCATGAAGCATTTTACAATTCCTTCTTATTAGCCTGATTGCGCAATGTTTTTGATTTTCCTTATTCCTCACAAAATAAATGTCGGAAAAATGGGGAAATTGGCAGACATGTTCATTATCATTACGCAATGTTATACGACAAAAACCATAACTCTGTTATGCATTTTACCTGAATTATCCCCCTTTTTACTTTGATTTTTCAGTTAAAATGTTGAATGTGCAATCCGGCGTTCACACTACTGTTGGTGTTTTACTTGTCAATTATCCAATGAAGAGTTAAACCCCGTTTCATAAACTCTAACATTAAAAAAAAAGATCTGCTCCATAATTCATGGAGAATTGCACCCTCTGTCTTCAAAGTTTGTAGTTAGATTGTCCTCGCTGAAATAAGCACAAGGCAGGCTATCACAAGTGTTCCGTGGAACACCCCTTTTATTCCCCCGAAGGGTGGCATATAGTAGTCCGTCTGTCCGTTCATCTGTACAATCGTGTCCGCTTCATAACTCTGACAATAATGAACGGATTTTCAAATAACTTCGGACAATTACTCACCACAACAAGACGACGTGTCGCGCATAAAACACAGGTCCGTTGCTCCAAGGTCAAGGTCACACTTAGAGGTCAAAGGTCTGTCCGTTCGTCTGTACAATAGTGTCCGCTTCATAACTCTGACAATAATAAACGAATTTTCAAATAACTTCGCACAATTGCTCACCACAACAAGACGACTTGTCGTGCACAAAACCCAGGTCCGTGGCTCCAAGTTCAGGGTCACACTTAGAGGTCAATTGTCAAAACAAAGTGCTTTCGTGTCCGGTTAATGACTCTGACATTCATGGACAGATTTTCAAATAACTTGGTACAATTGCTCACCACAAATAGACGACGTGTCGCGCACAAATCACAGGTCCGTGGCTCCAAGGTCAAGGTCACACTTAGAGGTCAAAGTCAAAACAAAGTGCTTTCGTGTCCGATTAATAACTCTGACATTCATGGACAGACTTTCAAATAACTTGTCACAAGTGCTCACCACAACTAGACGACCTGTCGCGCACAAAATCCAGGTCCCTGGCTCCAAGGTCAAGGTCACACTTAGAGTCAAATATCTGTCCGTTCGTCTGTACAATAATGTCCGCTTCATAACTCTGACAATAATGGACGGATTTTCAAATAACTTCGCACAACCCTAACAAGACGACGTGTCGCGCAAGCAACGCAGGTCCGTGGCTCCAAGGTCAGGTCACACTTAAAGATCAAATGTCAAAACAAAGTGCTTTCGTGTCCGGTTAATTACTCTGACATTCATGGACAGATTTTCAAATAACTTGGCACAATTGCTGACCACAACTAGACGACGTGTCGCGCATGAAACGCAGGTCCGTGACTCCAAGGTCAAGGTCACACTTAGAGATCAAAGGTCAAAACAAAGTGCTTTCGTGTCCGGTTAATAACTCTAATATTCATGGACAGATTTTCAAATAACTTGGCACAATTGCTCACCACAACTAGACGACGTGTCGCGCACAAAATCCAGGTCCGTGGCGGCTCCAAGGTCAAGGTCACACTTAGAGGTCAAATGTCAAAACAAAGTGCTTTCGTGTCCGGTTAATAACTCTGACATTCAAAAACAGATTTTCAAATAACTTGGCACAATTGCTGACCACAACTAGACGACGTGTCTCGCACAAAACCCAGGTCCGTGGCTCCACGGTCAAGTCACATTTAGAGGTCAAAGGTCAAAACAAAGTGCTTTTGTGTCCGGTTAATAACTTTGACATTCATGGACAGATTTTCTAATAACTTGGCACAAGTGCTCACCACTTTTTTTTTGAATTTTTTTTTGAATTTTTTTTATTATTATTATATTTTTGTAATAATTATTATTATTATTATTATTTTTAATAATTGTTAAATATATATGTTGGTTTCATATTGCTCCAAGGTCAAGGTCACACTTATAAGTCAAATGTCACTTCCGGGGGTATTTGTCACTAACTGTGACATTTCTTGTTAAATATGAAAAAGAATACTTGTTTGAAAATATACTTTTTTTACGTTTTTAGACTCAAGCAGAGAAATCCACGATTACTGTCGACGATATTAACGACAATAAAAAAGGAATTATGACACAAACACAAAAAGATGTGCTAAAAACATAACTCGCTAGATGTAATCTTATGGAAAAATGAAAGGCCAAGGTGTTTCAAGAAACAAAATTGCTGAAAATTGGTAAAATCACAAAAATGAAAACAAACAAAATGGAAGTCGCCAAATAAACATTGTTCGTTTGAATGGCACTTTACGTCATTTTTAACATATTTCAGGCCATCTATCAAAAAACGTTTTGGTGGTATAGGCTGACCACCTCATTTTCTTGGGTACGATCAATAATGAGTACGAAACACGCGTATGTGTCACTACTGGAATGGTAGGCATACGATGACAATACCGCAGGTCACTTAGAAGACAATATCCGCAGTAGGGGCGGAGCTATATTGACTGAAGGCGGAGCCATGCGTACAGCGTGTTGATACACTTATAGAACTTTATTTTAAACGAAAAATCAAAGTACTGGTAGTACTGAGCGGCGTAGTTTGATCGAAGAGGATTTACCGTCTAGATCCTTTGACGGGGAGTGAAAGAAGCAGAATGCGTTGCATTCGTTTCGTTATATTTGTTTAGAAACAAAGTTATGCCATTTATGTGAAGAAGCTTGCCAACAGTTTTATTATGACAATATTATAAAATGTGGAATGTATTGTAAACTGATTCATGTATGGGCGTGTATTACGGGAACATAGTCATGGTTCTACATTAGATATATGTATGAGGTTGTATTACGGGACAATATTCAGGGTCAGGTTTGTATATACGTAATAGGTCGTAATATGTATGGGCTTTAATTAAGAGACAATGTCCAGGGTCAGGTTTGTACATAAGGTATATATACGGGCCTGTATTAAAGGAGAACATCTAGGGTCAGATGTGTACATTATGTATATTTATGGGCTTGTATTAAAGGCGAATATCTAGGGTAAGTGTACATTATGTATATATATGGGCTTGTATTATGTGACAATAGTCAGAGTCAGGTTTGTACGGGACATATATATATGGGCCTGTATTAAAGAGAATATCTAGGGTCAGGTGTGCACATTATGTATATGTATTGGCTTGTATTATGTGACAATAGATAGAGCTGGGTTTGTACATAAGGTATATATATGGGCCTGTATTAAAGGAGAATATCTAGGTTCAGGTTTGTACATTATGTATATGTATCAGCTTGTATTACGGGACAATATTCAGGGTCAGGTTTGTACAGTAGGTATATGTATGGGATTTTATTAAGAGATAATATCGAGGGTCAGATTTGTACATTAGCTTGCATGGGCTTGTATTAAGGGGAAATAGTCAGGGTCCGGGTTGTACATAAGGTATATGTACGGGCTTGTATTAAGAGACAATATCGAGGGTCAGGTTTGTTCATAAGGTATATGTATTCACCTGTAATAAAGGTCACTATTCAGGGTCGGGTTTGTACATTATGTATATGTATGGGCTTGTATTAAGTGACAATATCCAGGGTCAGGTATGTGCATTAGGTATTTTATGGACTTGTATTACTGGACAATAGTCAGGGTCAGATTTCTACATTAGATATATGTATGGGCTTGTATTACGGGACAATATCCAGCGTCAGGTGTGTACATAAGGTATATATATGGTCCTATATTAAAGGACAATATCTACTTTAAAGTTTGTACATAAGGTATATATATATATATATATATATATATATATATATATATATATATATATGTGGACCTGTATTAAAGGACAATATCTAGGGTAAGGTTTGTACATTACGTATATGTAATTGCTTGCATTACGGGACAATATCCTGGGTCAGATTTGTACATAAGGTATATATATATGGTCCAGTATTAAAGGACAATATCTAAGGTCAGGTTTGAACATTAGGTATATATATGGGTTTGTATTAATGGACACTATCCAGGGTCAGGTTTGTACATAAGGTATATATATATATGGTCTTGTACTAAAGGCAATGTCTAAGGTCAGGGTTGTACATTAGGTATATGTATGGGCTTGTATTACGAGACAATATCCAGTCCGGTTTGTACATAATGTATGGGATTATATTACGGGGCAATAGTCCAGGTCAGGTTTGTACATAAGTAATACGTATGAGATTTAATTAAGAGACAATATCCAGGGTCAGGTTCGTGCATAAGTCATATATATGGGCCTGTATTAAAGGACAATAGTCAGGGTCAGGTTTCTGCATACGTGTATGTATGGGCTTGTATTACGCGATAATAGTCAGGGTCAGGTTTCTACATTAGATGTATGTATGGTATGTATGGGCTTTTATTACAGGACAACCGTCAGGGTCATGTTTCTACATCATATGTATGTATGATATGTATAGGCTTGTATTACGGGACAATAGCCAAGGTCAGGTTTCTACATTAGATATACGTATAGTATGTATGGGCTTGTATTACGGGACATTAATCAGGGTCAGGTTTCTACATTATATAATATGTATGGGTTTGGTATTACGGGACATTAGCAATGTCAGGTTTCTAAATTAAATGTATGTTTGGTAAGTATATGCGTGTATTACGGGACAATAATCAGGGTCAGGTTTCTAAATTAGATGCATTTGTAGGCTGGTATTATGGGACAACATTCAAGGTCAGGGCTCCGTTTTAATAAATTTTAAAAAAAGAGGCAATAGACCTAATGTACTAACCTGACCATGGATATTGTCTCTTAATAAAAGCCCATATATATATACCTTATGTACGGAGCTGACCCTGATTATTGTCCTTTAATACAGCCCCACATATATATACCTTATGTACAAACCTTAACGTAGATAGTGTCTTTTAATACAGGACCATATATATACCTTATATACAAACCTGACCCTGACTATTGTCTCTTTTTTAAAGCCCATTCATATATAAAATGTACAAACCTGACCCTGGATATTGTGTCATAATACAAGCCCATGTATATACCTAATGTGCAAACCTGACCCTGTATATTGTCCCGTAATACACGTTCACACATATACATAATGTACAAACCTGACCCTTGGTATCGTCCCGTAATACAAGCCCATATATATACCTAATGTACAAAACTGGCCCTAGGTATTGTCCCGTAATACAAGCCCATATATATACCTTATGTACAAACCTGACCATGGATATTGTCCCGTAATACAAGTCCATACATATACCTTATGAAAACCTGACCCTGGATATTGTCCCGTAATACAAGCCCATATATATACCTAATGTAAAATCAGACCCTGGATATTGTCCTTTAATACACCTCCGTATATATATAGCTTATGTACAAACCGGACCATGAATATTGTCCATATATATACCCAATGTACTAACCTGACCTTAGATATTGTCCTTTAATACATGCTAATATATATATTCCTTATGTACAAACCTGACCCTGGATATTGTCCCGTAATACAAGCCCATATATATAACCGGGTCTTGGGTGCAAGATTTAACACACAAAACTTCCCATGTTTAAATTATTTATTCATTCGTCCAGGTTCGCAATATACGAATCAAACCATATTTTGAGCCTGAAACATATAAGAACAACAACGGTAAAACTAAGTGAAAATCTATCAGATAAGCTAAACGGCTCAACATTTCACATCCATGTATACTATAAAAAAAACACACTTAAAACAGTCCTTAACAGAATCGCTTCCATGATATGCGTTTATTAATAAATACGCTCAAAGATAAGAGCTTATATAATATGGCAAAGCCTATCTAGAAACTATCAATCTATAGCTAAGTTTGGTCTCGCGACCTTACCCTAAGAAAGCTAAATGTAGAATGCTTGTAGGTAGAGATAGGAAGGCGGGAGTAGTAATTTTAGCGCCAATAAGGGGTTATCAGGGTGTCAACCCCGTGCATGCAGGTGAGAACTTCTCATCCCCTCGATAAACACTCTAAACCATTCACTCACACCATATCGACACAATAAACACAGAGACAACACAGTACGCAACATAGTACACCACGAAACAGTTAGTACGAGCGCTTGCCAGCTTAGCAATATTAACATATAGTTAAAACAATTGATCTTATCATCAAAACACTTTATAAACACTCGGTTACATATATATATATATATACCTAATGTAGACACTTAACCTATGACTGTTGTCCCTTAATACAAGCTCATACGTACACCTAATGCCAAAAACCTGACTGACTATTGTCCCCCAAATAAAAGCGCATACATAAACAATATGTACAAATCTGACCCTGGATGATTGTCCTTTAATAGAGGCCCATATATACGACTTATGTACAAACTTGACACTGAGTATTGTCTCTTAATACAAGCCAGTGCATATACCTTATGTACATAACCGGACCCTGGCTACAATCCCATGCATAGATCTAATGTACAAACCTGACCCTGGATATTGTCGCTTAATACAAGCCCACACATATACCTAAAGTACAAACATGACCCTGAATATTGTCCTTTAGTACAGGCCCATATATATACCTTATGTACAAACCTGACCCTGGATATTGCCCTTTAATACAGGCCCATACTTATACCTTACATACAAACCTGACCCTGGATATTGTCCTTTAATACAGGCCCATACATATACCTTATGAACAAACTTGACCCTGGATATTGTCTCTTAATAGAAGCCCGTACATATACCCTATGAACAACCCGTACCCGGACTATTGTCCCTTAATAAAACTCATGCATATACCTAGGTACAAACCTAACCCTGGATATTGTCCTGTAATACAGGCCCATATATACGGATAAGGAAAAACCTGACCATGGATACTGTCTCTTAATAAAAGCTCATACATATACCTAGTGTACAATCCTGGCTCTGGATAATGTCCTTAATACAGGCCCATATATATACCTTATCTACAAACCAGACCCTGGTTATTGCCCTTTTTATATAGGCCCATACATATAAGAGAGTATTATAATAGACCTTTGGAAACGGTCAAACACGACACATACAAAATAGTGCAGTCTCAGTTTGATTACCTTACGTACAAACCTGACACTGGATATTGTCCTTTAATACAGGCTCATACATATACATTATGTAAAAACCTGACCCTGGATATTGCCCCTTAATACAGGTCCATACATATGCCTTACGTACAGACCTTACCCTGGATACTTGCCTTTAATAAAGGCCCATACATATACTTTATGAACAAAGCTGACCCTGGATATGGTGTCTTAATACAAGCCCGTACATATACATTATGTACAACCCGTATCCGGACTATTGTCCCTTAATACGAACCATGCATATACCTAAGGTATAAACCTGACCCTGGATATTGTCCTGTAATACAGGCCCATATATACGACTTATGTATAAACCTGACCCTGGATACTGTCTCATAATAAGAACCCATACAAATACCTAATGTACAAACCTGGCCCTGAATATTGTCCTTTAATACTGTCCCAAGTATATACGGTATGTACAAACCTGACCCTGGATATTGTCCCGTAATACAACCCCATACATATATCTAAAGTAGAAACCTGACCCTGACTATTGTCCCGTAATACAAGCCCATACAAATACCTAACGTACATATCTGACCCTGGACTTTGTCCTTTAAAACATGTCCATATATATGACTTATGTACAAACCTGACCCTGGATATTGTCCCGTAATACAACCCCGTACATGTACCTAATGTACATACCTTACCCTGGATATTGTCCTTTAATAAAAGCCCATACATATACCTAATGTACATTTCTGACCCTGGAATTGTCCTTAATACAAGCCCATACATATACCTAATGTAAAGAACTAACCCTGAATATTGTCCCTTAATAAAGGCCCATATATATATATATGTTATGTACAAACCTGACCATGCATGTTATCCCATAAAACAAGCCCATACATATTACTGATGTACAAAACTAACCCTGGATATTGTCACGAAATACAACCCCATACATATATCTAATGTAGAAACCTGACCCTGATTATTGTCCCGTAATACAAGCCGATACAAATACCTAACATACATATCTGACCCTGGATATTGTCCTTTAATATAGGCCCATATATATGACTTATGTACAAACCTGACCCTGGATATTGTCCCGTAATACAACCCCGCACATGTAACTAATGTTCATACCTGACCCTGGCTATTGTCTTTAATAAAAGCACATACATATACCTAATGTACATACCTGACCCTGGATATTGTCCCTTAATACAAGCCCATACATATACCTAATGTATAAAAATGAACCTGAATATTGTCCTACAGGCCCATAAATATATACGTTATGTACAACCCTGACCCTTGATATTGTCCCACAATACAAGCCCATATATATTACTTATGTACAAACCTGACCCTGGATATTGTCCCAAAATACAACCACATACCTATATCTAATGTAGAAACCTGACCCTGAGTATTGTCCCGTAATACAAGCCGATACAAATACCTAACGTACAAACCTGACCCTGGATATTGTCCCGTAATACAACCTCGTACATGTACCTAATGTACATACCTGACCCTGGATATTGATCTTTAAGAAAAGACCATACATATACCTAATGTACATTCCTGACCCTGGATATTATCCCTCAATACAAGCCCATACATATACCTAATGTAGAAAACGGACCCTGAATATTTCCTTTAATACAGGCCCATATATATACGTTATGTACAAACGTGACCCTGGATATTGTCCCATAATACAACCCCATACATATATCTAATGCAGAAACCTGACCCTGAATATTGACCCGTAATACAAGCCCATACAAATACCTTACGTACATATCTGACCCTGGATAGTGTCCTTTAATACAGGCCCATATATATGACTTATGTACAAACCTGACCCTGGATATTGTCCCGTAATACAAGCTTATACATATACCTAATGTAAAAAACTGACCCTGAATATTTCCTTTAATACATGCCCATATATATACGTTATGTACAAACCTGACCCTGGATATTGTCCCGAAATACATCCCCATACATATATCTAATGTAGAAACCTAGACCCTGATTATTGTCCCGTAATACAAGCCCATACAAATACCTAACGTACATATCTGACCCTAGATATTGTCCTTTAGTATAGGCCCATATATATTACTTATGTACAAACCTGACCCTGGATATTGTCCCATAATACAAGCCCATGCATATTACTTATGAACAAACCTGACCCTGGATATTGTCCCGAAATACAACCCCATACATATATCTACTGTAGAAACCTGACCCTGATTATTGTCTCGTAATACAAGCCCATACAAATACCTAACGTACCTATCTGACCCTGGATATTGTTCTTTAATACAGGCCCATATATATGACTAATGTACAAACCTGACCCTGGATATTGTCCCGAAATACAACCCCATATATATATCTAATGTAGAAACCTGACCCTGATTATTGTCCCGTAATGGTCATACTACAACAATTCATTTTCCATAGGCCTACCTTATAGCTCTAGCTCTGTACTGAGTTCCCTAATATAGGAAGCTATATTTGTTATTACTTGTTTTGAAAGACCTATCTTAGTTTTATCAAACAATCATACAGAACCTACTCAAACAATCAAAATTAAGAGATTCTGTGTAATAGCTCCGAATTTACCCTGGAACTTTTTCCCTGCACGCTTATTGGTTGGTAATTGGTGTAGTCTGATCTAATACAAGCCCATACACATACCTAACGTACATATCTGACCCTTAATATTGTCCTTTAATACAGGCCCATATATATGACTTATGTACAAACCTGACCCTGGATATTGTCCCGTAATATAAGCCCGTACATGAACCTCATGACACCTGACCCTGGATATGGTCTTTTAATAAAAGCCCATACATATACCTAATGTACATACCTGACCATTTCCCTTAATACAAGCCCATACATATACATAATGTAAAAAACTGACCATGAATATTGTCCTTTAATACAGGCCCATATATATACGTTATGTACAAACCTGACCCTGGATATTGTCCCATAATACAAGCCCATACATATTACTTATGTACAAACCTGACCCTGGATATTGTCCCGAAATACAACCCCATACATATTTCTAATGTAGAAACATGACCCTGATTATTGTCCCATAATACAAGCCCATACAAATACCTAACGTACATATATGACCCTGGATATTGTCCTTTAATACAGGCCCATATATATGACTTATGTACAAACCTGACCCTGGATATTGTCGCGTAATATTACCCCGTACAAATTGTACCTAATGTACAGACCTGACCCTGGATATTGTCCTTTAATAAAAGCCCATACATATACCTTATGTACATACCTGAACCTGGATATTGTCCGGTAATACAAGCCCAAACATACATGTATTGTAGACACGCAATCCAGATTAATGTCCCTTAATACAACCCCATACATGCATCCAATGTAGCAACCTGACCCTAGATAGTGTCCCTTAATACAAGCAAATGCATATACCTTATGTACAAGCCTGACCCTGGCTACTGTCCCGTAATACAGGCCCAAACATACATGTATTGTGGACACGTGATGACGATTAATGTCCCTTAATACAACCCCATACCTGCATCTATTGTAGCAACCTGAATGTGGATAGTGTCCTTTAATACAAGCACATCCATATACCGTATGTACAAGCCTGACCCTCGCTACTGTCCCGTAATACAGCCAAATATACATGTATGTATTGTGGACACGTGATCCAGATTAATGTTCCTTTTTATTGCATCTAATGTAGCAACATGACCATGGATATTGTCCGTTAATAGAAACCCATACAAGCCTACACATATATCTGATGTAAAAACCTGGCCATGAGCCGATGTAGAAACCTGCCCTTGACTTGGACTATTGTCCAAATCATACAAGCCCATACCTACCTTATACTGATGCTGACTTGTTTCCGGTAATACAGGCCTATACATAACTAATGTAGAAACTGGACCCTATTTTCTATTGTTTTGTCTTTGGAGTAACTTGTCATGATCAAAAACGGTCGACCAAGAACACGTATTGAGTAGAATGTTGAGTCGTCTTCTTTCTTGATACAATTAAACCCTGGGGCACCCCATATTTCTTAGACATGGAAGATTTTACAAGTGCATACAGATGGTTTGTCTAGTTTCATTTTATTTTATATTGTTTAATTTGAATTTAAATTAAATTAATTAATTAATTGATATGCTATAGACCAGGGGGTACTTGTTACGGTTTAAGCACTCGTTGATTTGAAGCTATCTATAGTCTATAACCTTGGGAATAATGAGTGTTTATATTGATATAAACAATAATTTCAGTGTTGGAATATTTGCTGTCCGGCTGCAGCACAAAAATAACACAAAAAAAAACAAAACAAAAAACACAAACAAGGGGCCAAAGAGGGCCTGTAGACGTTCTACTTGCTAAAACGGCTCTTATATCAAGGGTTGTCGTTATAAATTCTTTTTTCCGAACTTATATATTTCATTAATATACCGCGATTTGCACAACTAGACATCACACCGAGATTTCCTGCCAAATTTCGTAAATCCAACAAGCCGTTTAGGAGGAGTAACGCCGACAAGAAATGTCAAGGGCCGTAACTCCATCAAAAATCAACGAACCTGAAAAAATCGCAATAGGCACAACTAAATAAGCATACCAATGCTTCCTGCTAACTATCGTCATATCCATCACGGCGTTAAAAAAATGGTGTCCATTGGTGGGGTGGGGTGGGGTGGGGTGGGGTGGGTGGGGGGATAGAAGGATTGTGTGTCAGAAATGGCAATATCAAACTTTGATCACAGGGTCACCATTTGAACAACTTGATAGAGGAGCATAAGCTGAGTGTAAATAAAACATATAAAACCTTTGACCCTTGTAGTTTCAGAGAAGATTTTTTAAGTTTGTCCCTGTATAACTCTATGTAAAACATGTGACCCCTGAGGAGGCGCCAAATTTGACCCCAGGGTCACCATTCAAACACTGAGTGTAAATACAACATATTAACCTTTGACTCTTGTAGTTTCATAGAAGAAGATTTTTAAAGTTTTTCCCTATAGATGTTTATTTAAAACTGTGACCACAGGGTCTGGGCCAAATTAGACCCCAGGTTCACCATTTGAACAATGTTTTAAGAGGAACATAAGCTGATAATAAATACAACATATTAAACCTTTGGCTCCTGTAGTTTCAAAGAAGATTTTTAAAGTTTTTCCCTATGTAAGTCTATGTAAAACTGTGACCACTGGTGCCAGGCCAAATTTGAGCCCAGGGTCACCATTTGAACAAACTTGGTGGAGGATCCATAAGCTGATGATAAATAAAAAATAGTAACCTTTATCTCTTGTAGTTTCATAGAAGAAAAGTTTTGAAGTTCTTCCCTATAACTCTATGTAAAACTGATCCAACAAGGGCCCCTAAGCTCCCAATTAAAGAAAACTTACGTGAAAAAATAAGTAATAATAAATATAAAAAAATGTATATATATATTCTTAAAAAATAAAAATAAAAATAAAAAAAAAAATTAAAAAAAAAATTAAAAAAAATAATAATTACAAAATAAAAAAATCAATTAATAAATGATAAAAAGTTGAACCCATGAACCAAAGTTCCTTATGGAGAAAAAAAATTATAAAAAAAGAATGTGCCTTCAGTGAGATTTGAACCCACGACCCCTGGCTGGTTTTCAAACTCGTCCGAGCTTTCATTTATATCAACAATCTGGCCAATTTTGGGAAAGATCGATTACAAAAGGAAGGCGCTGGAGTGTTCACAAGGCATTTTTCAATAATTTAAGGGCACATAACTCCGGTATTCCTGGTCCGATATAGTTATAGCTTTCATTGATAATAACTATCTGTGCAAATTTGGTTAAGATCAAATACTAAATGAAGGTGCTAGAGTGTTCACAAGGCAGAAATGGCATATGTCAGAAAAAAACAAGGGCCATAACTCTGGTATGTATGACCTAATTTAGCTGGATTTTAAACTTGTCCAAGCTTTCATTGGTATTAACAATCTTTGCAAGTTTGGTAAAGATCAAATAATAAATGAAGGTGCTAGAGTGTTCACAAGGCAGAAAATGGCATTTTTCAGAAAAAACAAGGGCCATAACTCCGGTGTTACTGATCCGATTTGGCTGGTTTTCGGATTTTCTGAGCTTTCATTGGTATTAACAATCTGTGCAAGTTTGATAAAGATCAAATAATAAATGAATGTGCTAGAGCGTTCACAAGGCTTAATATATGGCATTTTCCAGCAAAACAAGGGCCATAACTCCGGTGAAATTAATCTGGCTGGTTTTCGAGCTTGTCCGAGCTTTAATTGATATAAAGACACTGGCAAAGTTTCGTAAAGATCCGATTAATAATGAAGGCCCTAGAGTGTTCACAGGGCAAAAGTTAACGGACGGACGACGGACGGACGACGGACAACTCGTCATCCCATAATCTCTGCTGGCCTTCGGCCAGTAGAGCTAAAATCAATAACATAAAGTTATGAATAAACGATCACATTTTTTAAAATCAATTCCACCGACTACACATGCTCCTCCTGAACTATTTAGGTGATTTCCCATTGCTAATTATTTCAGTGCATATTGGTTTGAAAATATTTTAAGTAACCTGTTACCATATCATTATTTCAACATTTGAAATTTTACGATTGTATGTTATAAATAACATGTGCTGTTTTAAATAACACTGATATATATAATTTTTAACCCCATGCTCTTTCTGTTTTAGCTGCTATAGTATATGTTTTTATGTTTACATATGTTCTGTCGGAAAATAGTTCACAGAGCTAATGTTATATTTGTTTATAAAAATACGACTTAAAATAAATATGATTCTATCTTCTACCTTGTATCATTTAAGCTACACAATCCTGATAAACGGCACATAGGTACTGAAAAACTCGAACGGTTATTACGAATGTTGTACCAAGTGATTACTGTGTACGTGTGGGTTCATATATACAACATGCGCGCTACCTAAATTCACTGAATATTAATGAGATAAGGCGTTACTGAATGGGACTCTTCAGGTACTTTGTGAATCGACCACTGGTCTTATATCGGGTATAAAAGCGGATTTTAGCATACGACATTTGACCACCGAACTGATGAGACCACTCTTTTGTAGAAGACCTAATACGAAATACAAGTTATTAGAAATTAGGAAGAAAGCTAAAGATGTACTTACAATCAAAACAACCTTATAAGTCCATATTTATATAATCCGAAACAATATCTATAATTAAACGCAGCGGACTTTTAAAAAAAGACCCTTTCCCACTATCCTGTTGCATCAACGAAACTATTATACAAACAAGTAATCCTCCATTTGTATGTGTGTGTATGTGTGTGTGTGTGTGTGTGTGCTGTATATTTACACAAAACGCAAGGGAGACATTGTTTATCAAAATTGGAATATTGGTAGAGGGGACCCCAACCAAGGGTCATATAATGGTAAAGATCGAGATACAGTATTTGAAGTTATGCATGCATGGTTTACACATATTAATAAGTAGATTATAAATCACTTTTTTTTTTAATAAATTTGTCTTAATTTGTGCATCAATTGAAATATTGAAAAATAAAAGGAGAAAGAGAGAGAAAGAGAGAGAGAAACAGACAGAGAGAAAGAAAGAGAGAAAGAATGATGGAAAGAGAGAGACAGAGAGGGGGAGAAGGTAAGAGACAGAGAAAGACAGAGAGAAAGAAAGAGAGAGACAGAGAGAGAGAGAGAAAGGAAGATAGACAGAGAGAGACAGAGAGAGTGAGAAGGTAAGAGATAGAGAAATAATGAGAGAGAGTAGAGAGAAAGAAAGCGAGAGGGAGGGATGGAGGGAGGGAGATGAGAGAGATGAGGTTGAAGGAAGGAGGGAGTGTGGGAGGGATTAAGAGAGATAGATAGTTTGTTGCTATATGTAGTCGTATACACATAGGAGCCGGAGGGCCCCACACCCCAAAGTTTCAGGGTGGGTCTCAGATTTATGTTTTACGAAAAAAAATGCAACTAATAATGTATGAATAGCTAACATGAACATTACATTTCAGATTGATCAGATTTTAAAATCAACAGAAAATACTTTACTCAATCTGTGAAATCAACGATTCTTCCAGCTGAAAAAAATATTTGAAATATGTTAGCTTCCGCCTGTACGGCAGTGTTAAGTAAAAACTGAACGTTTTATTAGAATTATTAAACTTTAAATACTAGTAATTAATGTTTCCTAAGTTTACTTATGTAAATCTTCAATTTTCTTTAATTAAATTAAATGATTTTTAAGTAATTTTAAATGAAAACAAGCCGGTAGCCATCCTTGAAATTTAACCTAGGAATATGATTTATTTTGGTGTCCGGTGGAATTAATCTCCCTCTCCGCCATGGATTTTGTTTTGATTTCATTCCTTCAGTGTGTTGCATTTCCCCTATGTACAAGTATATATTTGTTTTTATGAGAGTACATTCCCAATTCAACCAAGGCTACAGCCTCCGTGTGCCCCAGCGTGCCCCAGTGTAGCTACGGACCTGGAAAAGCAGAATATTGTAAGATTTATGTTTTACGGGGTAAAAAATGCAACAAATAATGTATGAATAGCCAACATGAACATTACAATTCAGATTGATCAGATTTTAAAATCAACAGAAAATATTTTACTCAATCTGTGAAATCAACGTTTCTTCCAGCTGAAAAAAATATTTGAAAGATGTTAGCTTCCGCCTGTACGGCAGTGTTAACTAAAAACTGAATGTTTTATTAGAATTATCAAACTTTAAATACTAGTAATTAACGTTTCCTAAGTAAACTTATGTAAATCTTTAATTTTCTTTAATTAAGTTAAATGATTTGCAAAGTAATTTTAAATGAAAACAAGCCGGTAGTAATCCTTGAAATTTAACCTAGGAATATGATTTATTTTGGTGTCCGGTGGAATTAACCTCCCTCTCCGCCATGGATTTTGTTTTGATTTCCTTCCTTCAATGTGTTGCATTACCCCCATGTACTAGTATATATTTGTTTTTATGAAAGTAAATTCCCAATTCAACCAAGGCTACAGCCTCTGTGTGCCCCCAGTGTGCCCCAGTGTAGCTACGGACCTGGACAAGCAGAATATTGTAAAGCACAGGGTCCTTCGCGATTGAACATATTTATGTATAAGCAACTTATTTAGTACAGTTTATGTTAATCGGCCTTAGTAGCGCAGTAGGTTACCGTGTTATTCTAGATATCCTTACCCCGTTGCGGACGGGGTTCAAACCCGCGGCTTGGCACTTTTTTTTTTAAAGCAAAAATGTTTTATGAATTTTCTTTTTTTATGAAGAAGTGGTAGTAAAATGGCTTTGAGATTCATCAAATTTAAATGTTAACAAATATATAGATAATAGCACGTACACAAGCACGGCCAACGCACGCACCTACAAACACACGCGCGCACGCAAGCACGCGCGCGCACATACACTCTCCCATATTTTAGTTAATATTAACATTTGAAATTTATGTAAACGGTGTCGGAAAGAAATTTAGAAAAAGACGAATACTCAGTCCGTCCGCAATAACGGGATCCTGCGACTGTGTGAAATACATTTGAGATATCGAAATAAAATGTTTATTGTGTATCCTTGGCAATATGGAGATGATGGACGTCAGTGTTTTTTTCGTCAAAATGTGATTGCCATGGCAACACATTGGGAAACAAATCTGAAAGGTCAGGATAAATGTGGCATGTTTCATGAAGAGACATTCAAGTTATAAAATTTACTCCAGAACGATAATGTTTTACTCTTTTGTTGTATTGTCAAGAAGCTCCGGAATTGTGTAACGGAAGGATAAACAGGTGGGCCTTCGTGTGTACACCCCCACATCATAAACACTACGATTTGCGAAAAATATTATTGCTGGTATTTTTTCAACAAAAGCAAATTCCACATTTATAACTATTAATTTGAACAATACCCTTCAAGTGTCTCATTTTTAACAATAATTTCTCCCTGTCCAGTGTCAACACCTGAGCATGTATTTCACTGTACATACTATTTGCTACCGATACACGCTCTCTGTATATGTGTACATGTATAATATGTGTGTGATTTTGTATTGTTTCAAGGATATTGTAGGAAATAAATATATATATGGAACATATGTGGAATACGCGGGTAAGTGTTTATAATTCTCTACATAGTGATGTATTTACGTTATGCTTATCTCATTCCCCCCACTTCTGTTGAACAAACATGTATATATTTACATTACACGCCATTGAATATCCTCATCGAGTTGATTAGTCAGTAGTTATCGGATATCTGAGCAAATTGCTATATACACGTTTAGGCTTATATACCCGTAATCGCTGGGTGGTGCAGTTTCAAAGTTACCGAAGCGTTTATCCCGCCTATAATGGAAATGTCTCGATATGCGCTACGACAATATACAGACAAAAGCAAAGAACTTCATCTATAGACTTTCTGGGGTTTAAAATACCTTGAAATTGTATTATTTTATCGGGATTGTGTAGCTTTAAGTGTGGGATCCGGAGGGATGACCGAGAGCTAGAAGTGTGCCAAAGAGGGGACCAAAGAGGGGATATATTTGGAGGACAGTTATCAGGGAGAAGCATAACGTGTATGTGTTCGTCTTAGAGACGGTGGTCGTGGGGTAGCATATTGCCTCACGACCAAGAAGCCCTCGGTTCGATCTCCGGTGGTGGTTCATGCTAGGATTAAAAAAAAAAGTTCTCCCTGAGGCGACGAATATATTCGCCCCCACCTGTGAGACAGATGAAACCAGCATGCTCTACGAACGCGTCCATATCAACGTTATACATGTAGGCCTTCTCTTTTCAGAAAACTTAAAAACATTAACAATATACCTCCTTCTATATATTCTATTCTATTCAGTAAACTTATATACCTTCTTCTATATATTCTATTCTATTCAATAAACTTATATACCTTCTTCTATATATTCTATTCTATTCAATATTCATTTTACGACTTTTTGTACCATCGTGCATGTAAGTATTTACATATCTACACAGACCTAATAACAAATAGATTGGACACTATGAAAATTGTGTAAATTTCAAGTGGCACAGTTCGAAAATTTCACAAAATATTCCCCCAAATTTAAACACACATATCATGAAGAGTTTTATAGAAACAAGTTTTATTCAAGCACAATACCATCCCAAATTTAATTTTCTTTCCAATGATAGTATTTTGTTGTCTCTTACATCGAGAGCAAAAAGGAGTTTGATGGAAACTTTGACTAACACGTTATGTCAAAACATTGATTTTTAAGAGAAAAGCGAAAAATGATGACATTGTTAACTTTAAACATTTGTTTATACAGTTTCTTATAAATGTTGTAAAATCAATGTATGACAATGTTAGATCAAAAGTTAAATTTAAAAATAAAATAAGTGATAGTTTTGAGTGCTATTTGGGGGTCCGTTAGGGGAATCTTTATCACCTTTTCTCTTTTCTATGTATTTAAACGATCTAGAGGATGATTTTTTCTTAAAAGGTGCTGAAGGGATTAATATTGGTATGTTGAAAATGGTTTTTATATTTGACGCCGATGACATTATTATGTTTGCAAAATCACCTGAAGATATGCAGTCATCTTTAGATATTTTAAGTAGCTATTGTAATAGGTGGAAATTAAAGGTAAACACAAGCAAAACAAAAATAATGGTCTTTCGAAAAGGAGGCATTTTGCCAAGAAATTTAGAATTCTCCTTCAATGGATTGAATTTAGAAATTGCAAAAAAAAAATCATACCTCGGAATATTGTTTACTACAGGTGGATCTTTCAGCGAGGCGCAAATCACACTATCCGGTCAAGCGCAAAAAGCAGTATTTAAGTTAAAAAGGTATTTATCTAAGTTTGAAAACATAACTGTTATGCATACATTAGAATTATTTGATAAAATAATAACTTCAATATTAAATTATGGAAGCGAAGTCTGGGGTTTCATACATGCAAATCAGATAGAATGAGTACACCTACAGTTTTGCAAATACCTTCTTTGTGTTAAGCGATCAACTCAAAATGACTTTATTTATGGGGAATTAGGTCGAATTAACTACAGGACACGTCACATTTTTATTGCTATCAAATATTGGTTAAAACTTTTACAATCAAATGACAACTAATATAATTGTATTGTTTATAACATGATGTTAAATGTTTTAAATGTTTTTCCCCATAAAACAAATTGGGCTGCACTTATACGAAATGAATTGTTCCAACTTGGGTTTAATGATGTATGGTATGCACAGGAAGCTGGTGAAACAAACTGTTTTCTTCAAGTGTTGAAGCACCGTTTAAATGATTTTTTATGCAAAACTGGAATGAACGTCTACATACCTCGAGCAGAGCAATTTTTTATCGAACCTTTTCAGATTTTAAATTTAGACCTTATTTAAAATATTGTAAATGTATGAAAATTAAGAATAGCTTGAACAAAATTAAGAGTCTCATCACATCGTCTCGAAATTGAAGGAGGACGCTAGACTAAACCAACTAAAACTATAAAATAGAATAGAAAATGTAATACCTGTGATTTACTTGAAGATGAATTCCATTTCTTATTTGAATGCACGTTATATCAAGACATTAGAAAATATTATTATAAATCGTATTTTCTTAATCACAGTAATATGCACAAAACCACAGATTGTGTAAAACAGACAATAGTCGTGATATTGAAATGTTAGCAATGTATGCTTATAAAGTCTTTGAATTAGAAATGATGTAGTAATCAGAAGATTGTTGTTGTTTGAAATATGTATATGGACATCCAGATAATATTACATTTATACTTTCCTGTCCAATGCTATAAATTAAATTAAAAAGGATAAATTACTGTTAATTTTAGAGTGATATTCTGGACTATTATTATGTTAGTTGAAAATTGTAAAACATGTATAGTTATACTGATTTCCGCCATTGAACATTTGAAATACATATGTTAACATACAATTTTCTATTTAAACATTTTGCTCATGGATCGTTACGACTTATTGTAAAATATTAAAATGATTGTAAGGTTTATGTAGGGATGTCCTCGACCCCATTAGACCTATTATGAGGTGAATAAAGAATCTTCTAAATATTGACAGATATATAAATCGACAGAAATATAAAGAATATGTATTTTTTAATTTGTTTTTATATTGGCTTTTTTCTACACAAACCCCTGTGAGCCTACTAAATCCCAGGCTGTTATACAACCTTGAGATCAGTCCCAACATGTTCTCGTGCTTAGAGAATTTAGTCTTAAGACCTAGTCGTTATCGTAGTTAGTTGTATAGGTCTATTAGGAATTTTAAAAAATGGTATAAAATCCGAGTCTGTATGTCTGGTCTGTCTGCCTGCCTGCCTGCCTTGCCTGCCTGCCTGCCTGCCTGTCTGTCTGAAATATGCACAACATAGCTCTCATCTCTACATCTGTCCGTCTGTCCGTCTTTTTGTGTTTTGATGTTTTGGTTAAAGCTTTTGTTTTTCTTCATTTCTCAAAATCAGATGTCCAACAGTTTAATAATAAGTACACTAAGAGTTGTGATTCGTATTCGTATTTGATCATTTTTAACAATTTCATAGTAGTTGATCCGAGTAATATTGGGTTGCCAGCTCCTGTGAAATACAAACCCTATTATTGTGTCATCTTTTGTCCAATTTGTAATTTTAAACAATTGAGACAATCTATAAACTCTCTCCCTTTATTCAATATATTGACTGTATGTTGGAACTTTACCACAATTTGTCTTATCTACATTAACACGCACAATTGCATGATTTTGAATGCAAAATAAATGAGTTATTTAATCCTATTTAAAGCGACGCACGGCAAGGTTTTTATCAAGCATGAAAATTAGCAACCTCGAAAATCCAATATCATGTTGACTTTAAACCTGCTTGTATATAATTAAATACAATTTTAAGTTTTCATTTTTTTCTTCTTATTCTACCATAGGTTTATAATACATTGTTTATGCAGTATAATCACCAGTTAGTAATATGCAAAAACAACTTACTTTTTTTCATTAATATTCATTATAAGAAAAGTAAAAAGCAAATTATACATTTAAACCTGTGGTAGAATAAGAAGATAAAATTAAAACTCAAAATTTTATTTAATTATATGCAAGCAGGTTTAAAAGTCAAAATGGTACTGGATTAACCAATCAAGAGACTAATTTTAATGCTTAAAGATTCTTCAAGCTTGGCGAGTGTCCCTTTAATAGTAGAAATATAGACCAACTTTATATAGCATGCACTAGTATATATCAGAATATATACTGTACATTTTTATCCCCCGCAGCCACACCCTTTGTCCATCTGTACATCCTTCCATCCATCTTTACATCTGTCTTTCCCATTTTGTGTCTGTTCCATAACGCTTGCATGCATGGAGGGATTTCAAACAAAAACAATGGCACGTTTTCTTAGCTCATCAGGACAATGTCCAAAACCCAACAGCCATGTCAGTATCTTTAAGGTCAAGGTCACTCAGAAGTCCATTTACTTCTTAAATGCCTAAACTAAGGTTCATATTGTGTTCACTTTATAACTCCTGCATGCAAGGGGAGATTTCTAAACAACTTTGCACATTTATTCATCTTGTTGAATTGATATGTAGCACCCATGTCTGTATCTTCAAAGCCAATGTCATACTGCATGACTTGCCAAGGTCACACTGCATGACCTGTGATAAGGCCCATTTAGTGTATGCTCCATTACTCTTGCATGCATGGAGGTCTTTGAAAACAATTTGACACATTCACTCATCTCATCAAAATGATGCGCAGAACGCAACACTGATGTCAGTTTCTTCAGGGTCATGGTCACTTTTATTTTCATTTAGTACTTCTTTTGTATGACTATAGTGTGGCCCTTTCCATGCATGAAATGATTTCAAAATAATTTAACATATTTTACTTATCTCACTTAACGTATATGTAGAACTCAACACCCATGCTGGTTTCTTCAATGTCAAGCCCTTGCGAAAATTGGATTGAAAATCCTAAGCATGAAATTACTTAGAATCCCTAGATTTTTTTTCCTAAGTATTCCTAGAAATTCCATGAAAATCAAAGGATTACGGGATTGGATTTTGTTTGATTTCATTGGCGGTATTGGCTGCGCTTTCCTAGGAATTCCTATGAAATCACAGGTGGAAAAACATTGGAATTCGTAGGAATTTCAAAGCAGAAAGCATTGGAAATTGCTAGGATTTCCTAGGAATTCTGAAGCGGAAAAACATTGGATTTCCTTGGTGGTATTGGCTGCGATTTCCTAAAAATTCCTAGAAAATCTAAAGAAAAAACATTGGAATTCTTATGAATTTCAAAACAGAAAAACATTAGAATTCCTATGAAGTTCAAAACAGAAAAACACTGGAATTCATAGGAATTTCCAAACAGAAAAGTATTCGAATTTCTAGAATTTCTTAGGAATTCCAATTTCACTACAAAAACATAAAGCAGAAACAATATAAAAAAAGTATGATAATGGACCTTTGGAAACGGCCGAGCACGACACATACGAACTATTGCAATCTCGGTTTGATTGAGACTGTTCATGAGCGGTAGTGAAATATGCTGGCTACCGCTCACGCCCTCTAGCCCCGGGTTGAGCAGAACTCAATATTTATAAAATCAACAGTACACAATTTTAACCATCCCAAAGATAGATTTCTTTGGACTTGTATTGCTGGTCACATGACAATGATAATAAAATATCTATATTTTTTATTTATGTTTTAATAAAATAAATTCACAGCAACATATTTGACACTGGGTTATACAAAGTTTTCTTGATATTTTGTGTTTAAACTAAATTATTCTTTTAGAAAAAAATATACTTAAAATTAATCAGAGTGTTCTTTCAGGTTGAATGAGAAATGAAATATTATTTGAAACATATATCTCATTTAAAATCATTTAAATGAAAAACAATTAAAAGAACACTACAAAATAATGTACTTATAGGGCATTTACAACCACATGAAAGAATCCTAAATCTTGGTTCCCCGTAATGTGTTCATCCTGTGTTTCTTGGCCCATGCTAAGGTCTGACATATTCTGAAAGAAAATTTAGAGATCATCATTTGCATATTCCTATTTACCATATACTTTAAGACTAAGAATGAAAGGCAGATCTAGAATTTAAAGGTGGATAAAATATGACAATTAGCCAAGTGCTGCAATTCTATCCTAAATGTAATGTACCCAATCTACTTTTTCAACAGGTTTCTTAAATAGGAGAGCCGAATCATCAGATAAGACTAGTCGTTCTTATTATTGATTTCAATTTGGAACAGTAAACTAGTTAGTATTGTGTCAACTGCAATTTCGAAATGTATATACTATTAGTCTTACCAAAGATACATGGGAAACTTACTTTTGCATGCTAAATATGGAACATGTTTCATCCAAGACTTCATCTCTTGGTTTGTCTGGTACCAGCCTGTCATGGCCCCTAACGAAAGCAGTCTCTTTCAGTTGTAAAATAGTAGTTTAAACCAGAGTTTATTATGTCTGTTTTAACAAAATGAATTTAAACAACATTTTTTTTAAATCACTGTCATGTGCAAACATATACAAGTCATGTTTAAGAGTTGTTTATATCATCTGTTTTGAAAAGGTTTGGATAAATCTCTTCTTCACTAGTGTCAACAGTGGAATTAGGCAAAATGATCATAGGAAGATAATGACATCTGCTTCAGCAGCTTTTAAAAGAGTCAACATGTCTAAAGTATAATAAACAATTAGTTTAAGCATTCTAATGAATATAAAATTAATTCACTGGCAATCTGATACATTTCACCCCTTTGATGAACATTAATTGTGTGCCATATTGATAATTTGAAGTAGAGTAGTACATACCTGTAAACATCATTCTGCTTCTGTCTTAATCCTCCAGTAAAATATAAATATGAGACTAGCCACACTTGTATCCAGCAAAACCAATACTTTCAATAAAAATGATTTCACAATTTAGTACTTTATTAAATAAGATAATCAACAAATAGGTGTTTCCTGTGCCCAACATGTTACACATTTTCAAACTGTCCAGCCAGTATCTTACTTAACCAATCAACTCTCAGGAAATCAGGGGTAACACTAAGGTTAATTCAGAGTATATTATGTAAATGTACCACTAATGTATGGCCAATAGATGGACATAATCCTCTTATCACCTCACATCTGGCAATGATTCTCTGAGGAATTTATCCTGACTTGCCAATACAAAGGGCTGCATTAAGACCTTTCTGTGTTTTCAGTATTTTAGAAATGATCCTTATCTGATACATGTACATTAAATTGTGTTTATTTTACATGTGTCTGAACATCATGCGGCTGTGTAGCCAAATCAAAGAAAATAGTTATCAATTATTTATTTTATTATAATCAATGTTCAATCAATGTTAATTTTATTATAATTTCTTTTTTCTTTTTTCTTTTTATTATTTTTATTATTTTTTATTAATGGTTGTTGTTGTCACTGCTGCTGATGCAGTCCCAGCAGCAGTAGAAGTAGTAACAGCAGTAGTAGTAGAAGTAGTAGAGCAGCAGAAGAAGTAGAAGTAGTTACATCAGTAGTAGTAGTAGAAGTAGTAACAGCAGCAGTAGTAGTAGTAACAGCAGTAGTAGTAGAAGTAGTGCAAGTAGTATTAACAGCGGTGGCAGCAGTAACAACAGCAGTAATCTTAGAAGTAGTTGTAATAGAGCAGAAGCAGTAGTAGTAGTAGTAATAGCAGCAGTAGTAGTAGTAGTAGTAGTAACAGCAACAGTAGTAGTAGCAGTAGAAGTAGTGCATGTATTAGTAACAGCAGTATTAGTAGTAGTAGTAGTAGCATCAGTAGTAGTAGTAGTAGTAACAGCAGTAGTAGTAGAATTAGTACATGTTTTAGTAACAGCAGTAGCAGCAGCAACAACAGCAGTAGTAGTAGTAGTAGTAGTAGAAGTAGTAGTAGTAGTAGTAGTAACAGAAGTAGTAGTAGTAGAAGTAGTACATATATTAGTAACAGCAGTAGCAGCAGCAACAACATCAGTAGTAGTAAAAGTATTAGAAGTGGAGAAGCATCAGTTGCTGTTGTAGTAGAAGTACTGCATGTATTAGTAACAGCAGCAGTAGTAGTAGTAGCAGCAGTATTAGTAGTAGTAGTAGTAACAGCAGTAGTAGTAGCAGTAGTACATGTACTAGTAACAGCAGTAGCAATAGCAACAACAGCAGTAGTAGTAGTAGTAGTAGTAGTAGTAGTAGTAGTAGTAGTAACAGCAGTAGTAGTAGAAGTAGTATATGTATTAGTAACAGCAGTAGCAACAGTAACAACAGCAGCAGTTGCTGTTGTAGTAGAAATAGTAGTAATAATGGTGGTAGCAGTAGTTGTAGCAGCAGCAGTAGAAGTAGTAAATAAATCCAAAATATACCAATATGTTTCCAATTGTGAAAAGATTGGAAAACACTGGACTTTTTTTTCTGGTCAAGAATTCAAGTCCAAGCTTTTCCAAGCTTTCCATAGTATGCTGATGGAGAGAAGTCCAAAGAAATTCAATGTTGTTTATGCACAGGGAAAAACATTGGATTTTGATGGATTAAAAATCCAATGTCTTCCAAACTTTCTCCAAAAAACAATCTTGAGAATTCCATGAAATTTCTAGGAGTTTTCATTCCAAGGAAATCCAATGTCTTTCCAAGAGAGGAAACATCGAACTTCCTTGGAATTCTAAAGAATTCTTAGGAATGAAAAAATGCTTGGATTTATTTCTTCAGGGGAGGTCACACTGAAGGTCATACCTTAGAATATGTATGATTTATTATGCAATGGTCACATTATAATATTGCTTATTCTACAGAAGAGGGACACACGCCATTCACAGTTTCCATTCCAAGCACCAATAACTCCGACATCTTCCTTAGATTATGTATGATTTATTATGCAAAGGTCACATTATGATATTGTTTATTCTCCAGAAGAGGGACACACGTCATTCAAAGTTTCCATTACAAGCACCAATTCGGGCATCTTCTTTAGATTATGTATGATTAATTATGCAATGGTCACATTATGATGATGTATTATGCAATGGTCACATTATGCTATTGTTTATCCTACAGGAGAGTTACACTCGCCATTCACAGTTTCCATTACAAGCACTAGTAACTCCGGCATCTTCCTTAGATTACGTATGATTTATTATGCAATGGTAACTTAATGATATTGTTTATCCTACAGGGGAGGGACCAATTGTCATTCACAGTTTCCATTACAAGCACCAATAACTCGGGCATCTTCCTTAGATTATGTATGATTTATTAGCAATGGTCACATTATGATATTGTTTACTACAGGTGGATCTTTCAGCGAGGCGCAAATCACACTATCCGGTCAAGGGCAAAAAGCAATATTTAAGTTAAAAAGGTATTTATCTAAGTTTGAAAACATAACTGTTATGCATACATTAAAATATTTGATAAATTAATAACTCCAATTTTAAATTATGGAAGCGAAGTCTGGGGTTCCATACATGCAAATCAGATAGAAAGAGTACACCTACATATTTGCAAATACCTTCTTTGCGTTGAGCAATCAACTCAAAATGACTTTATTTATGGGGAATTAGGTCGAGTTAACTACAGGACACGTCGCATTTTTATTGCTATCAAATATTGGTTAAAACTTTTACAGTCAAATGACAGAAAATATAATTTTATTGTTTATAACATGATGTTAAGGATTATTGGTCAACCATCTTTGAAAAGAAAATCCAAAATGGATGGGGTATGATTAATTGAAATTTTCATCCAAATGCA
Source organism: Cyrtodaria siliqua (assembly GCA_037043455.1). Taxonomy (NCBI): domain Eukaryota; kingdom Metazoa; phylum Mollusca; class Bivalvia; order Adapedonta; family Hiatellidae; genus Cyrtodaria; species Cyrtodaria siliqua. Next base: position 94,801 of record JAWPHD010005939.1, read on the forward strand.
TATTATACGCACGAACATTGTCAATGATATAATAGATGACAATAAAGCAACACTATTGATGTGAACATAATATCATAAACAATATTTATTTGGCAGAAATAGTGCCCTTTATATTCGAAAAGTTTAGTTCAATTGTACTCTAAGATGTTTTGTATTTTAAGTTAAATAAATGTATCCATACAATTGTCCAATTATCTAAAATGGCACACGAGAATCATATCTAAATTAAATACGGCATGTTATCACATCATCCAAATTTCAAAGTCAATCATTGTAAAAAAAAAAACCAAGCTATTCTTTCAATGACATGTACACAATGCTATAGTATGGTGGCACTGACGGGTTTTAATTGTCAAACTATTATAAATGGCAACTATATTTTTGGATGTATTAAACACAACTGAGTGACTGTTGTGAATAGAAACATAGCAATACAAGAGTAATTTATTATTATATTCCTATAAAAACCGCACAAACTAAATAATAACATATGAATACGATCAAATTACCTGTTTATCCGAATGTTTCACCATACAGCATATTTCAATTTACAATTCACCTGCATGCTTTTCATGTGTATCATGTGCGTGTGTTGAAGGCACATGGCGTATAAAGAAAATCTTCATTTTTAGCTCGACAATTCGAAGAAGAAGAGAGCTTATGTAATCATCCCGGGGTCGGCGTCGGCGTCGGCGTCGGCGTTGGCGTTGGCGTCGGCGTCGGCGTCCCACATCAAGGTGTGCGTGTAAGCTATGTTTACAAGTCTATATCTCTTAAATTCCTTATCCTAGCACAACCAAATTCGGCCATGGGCTTCCTTATAGCACTATCTTAAGGGCTGCATAAGCCATTTTGGTTCCTGTAACCCATGGAACCCAAATTATGATAGCCCATAAAATGTGTCCCATTTCACATCAAATTTTGCGTGTAAGCTGTGTTTACATGTCTATATCTCTTACATTTCTTAACCTAGCAGGACCAAATTTGGCCATGAGCTTCCTTATAGCATTATCCTCAGGGCTGCAGAAGTAATGTTGGTGCCTACAACCCCTGGGCTCCCATGGAACCCAAATTCTGATAGCATTTAACATGTGTCTATTTCACATCAAATTTTGCGTGTAAGCTGTGTTTACAGGTCTATATTACTTACATTTCTTGTCCTAGCTGAAATAAATTTGGGAATTGGTTTCCTTATAGTATGTTGTAATAGGTTGCGTAAGTAATTTTGTCTTCTGCAAATTCTGGGCTCCCATGGAACCCAAATTGTGATGGCCCATAAAATGTGCAATAAAGGCAGATCTTCGTTTGCATGTAAGCATGTTATTATCTATAATTTTGGTTTGGGATTTTTTATAGCATAATGCATCTTATTCATACCTCACCCATATTGGGGCATGGTCTCCCTCCTCCAACCCCTCCCACTCCATTCCCCCCATTTGTTGTTTTGGTCAATTCTTACACATAGCTTCTTACACATATATGTTGCTCCCTCTCCCGCTGCCTCTCCCCCCTCCCCAACCCCACTCGAAACTCCATTTTTTTTTTTGTTTTTTTTTTTACATATTTCTGTGTTGTTTTAGTCACTTCTTACCACATAGCGTCTTACACATATATGTTGCCCTCTCTCACCACGCCCCTCCACCTACCCTCTACCCCTCCCCCACCCCCACTCAATTTTTTTACATATTTCTATGTTGTTTTTGTCAATTCTTACACATGTTGCCCCTCCCCCAGTCCCCCCCCCCCGCCTCCCCTCCCCCCCCTCACACTCGGAACTGGAATATTTTTATTTTGTTTTTGTTTTTTACATATTTCTGTGTTGTTTTGGTCAGTTCTTACATAGCTTCTTACACATATATGTTGCCCTCCACCAACACACCCCGCCTCTCCCCCACCCCCACCCCTGCACCCCCACTCAAAACTGGATTTTTATTTTTATTTTTTTTACATGTTTCTGTGTTGTTTTGGTCATTTCTTACACATAGCTTCTTACACATATATGTTGCCCCCTCCCCCTGATCTCCGCCTCTCCCCCCACACCCCATAACCCCCACACACCCCCGTGTCTCCCCTCCCCACATCCCCACTCGAAACTTGATTTTTTGGCATATTTCCATATTGTTTTGGTAAATTCTTACACATATAACTATGTTGCCCTATACTCACCCCCACTCGAAACTCATTTTTTTGTATTTTTTTACACATATATAGCTATGTTGCATGCTGCCCTCCCCCAAACATCCCCCACCCTTAACTTTTTTTTCTTCATATTTCTGTGTTGTTTTGTCAAATGTTACACATATAGCTACGCAACCGCCCTCCCCCACCCCTCCCCTCCCCAACCGGGCTCGCCCCCTCCCCCCCCCCACTCTAAACTCAAACCATTTTTATTTTTTACATATTTCTGTGTTGCTTTGGTCAATTCTTACACATATACCGGTAGCTATGTAGACCTCCTCCCCCTTGCTCCCCACCTCCCCACCCCTGACCACCAATCAACCGTCCCATCATCACTTTTTTTTACATATGTCTGTGTTTATCAATGATGAGCAACAGCGCTGCACCCCATTTGTTTATGTGCTCCCCTCACATGGAGGAAAGGGGGAGGGGAATTGTTTTCATTTTATCTTTCATTATTTGGATATTAATATTTTAATTTGAACGCAATCATTTACATATAAAACAATTTAGATTAAATTCAGATACACAGATAAAATAACAATAAAAAAAATGAAATGAGGCCACAATAAAAATTACCAGATATCATCTCCCTCCCCGAGTTGCCTTTCGACCACTAAACAGCAATTGTGGATTAAAACAGATAAAAATAATTAAATTCCACACATTATTTTATATTGGCCCGAGTTTCTACACAAGCCCCGTCCCCCAACCCCACCCCACATTGTTTTAGCCTTGTTTTCTGGTGGTATATACTAGCTATATAATTTATTATTCTCTGAAAAATCGAATAGTCGAACTGCGCTGTTCTCCGACAGCTCTTGTTAACAATGGTGTACTTCGAATTTTGGATAATGTGATAACATGGCTTACTTTATTTTGAAATGATGTCTCGTGTGCCATGGTATGCACAGGAAGTTGGTGATACAAACTGTTTTCGTCAAGTGTTGAAGCAACGTTTAAATGAGTCTTTCATGCAAAACTGGAATGAACGTCTACATACCTCGAGCAGAGCAATTTTTTATCGAACCTTTTCAGATTTTAAATTTCGACCTTATTTAAAATTGTAAATGTACGCAAATTTAGCTTTAACAAAATTAAGAGTCTCATCACATCGTCTCGAAATTGAAGCAGAGCGCTAGACTAAACCAACCAAAACTGTAAGAGAGAATAGAAAATGTAATACCTGTGATTTACTTGAAGATGAATTTCATTTCTTATTTGAATGCACGTTATATCAAGACATTAGAAAATATTATTTTATGCAATGTAAAAACATATGATTTATTATGCAATGGTCACATTATGATATTGTTTATTTTAGAGGAGAGGGGAACACATCATTAACAGTTTCCATTGCCATCAGCAATGACACAAGCATTTCCCTGAGTACATCAGGTTCATAGAACATTAGTAAGTTTACTTTCATTCTTCTTGTCTACATGCTATAAGGGATGCAGTGATTTATGAAAGGTTATCTTTGTGTCCATAAAGAACACCATGCTCCATAAAAGGTTACCTATGTGGCTAGAAGAGAGGTAAAAGGATACCCAGGTATCCAGGAACCTGCCCTACTGCTACCATGGAGATTCCTATGGTTCTTTAACATGCTCGGTGGATAGACTCTGATAAAGTCTGTTTTAAGTCAATGCTTGACAAATTCTTATCAAAGTTACTCCTTCCCCCCACCGTTTTGACTGACCCCCATCCCACTCCCTGTCTCAAATCCTTGATCTGCCCCCGCTAGAAGCTTACTCTGTCATAACTTTATCAATTTCCACAGTGGCTAATTATCAACATGATCACATCTGTTATATATGAGTGTATATATGCATCTGTGTAATAGAGTTATTATGTAAACATGTCTGACAATAAACCAGGATCGGTGATATTGTTTCCACATAATGATATTTATATACTACTTATATCTCAATATATCTAGTTTAGTGTCCAAAAACAGTTTTATTTTCTATTTTGATAAAAGCAGAAGGAAATGCTGGGTATTCTAAAATGAACATCAAGATGTATTCCCCCCACCCCCATACCCCTCCCCCGACTCTAACATATATTCATTATTGATATTTCATGATTTGATGGATATTTTTTCCTGTATACAGGAGCAAGGAAAGAGTGAGAATAAAATGGGGGAAAAGAAGAGCTTATTTGCTCAACAGTTTGAAACTCAGCCTCAACAGATTGATGTCAGTGGAAGCTCACATGTACCCATAATGCAGAAGAGGTCACAAGGTCAACACGACCCAGCTTTGTTAATTACAGTGGTTGCCCTGACTACTGTTCTTTCTTCGTATACTCCATCACCCTCTTACGAGGAAGCTGGGGAGGTGTTCGTCTGCATATTAGTGAGAATAAAAATAAAAGTGTGTTTGAAAGTGAGATCGATAAAAAGATGATCATAGTGTTAATTTACAGTGGAGTGAATAATAAAATCAGGATTAAATCAGTGTTCATCTACGGCATAACATGATGGACAGAACTCACTGCCACCCGAGGAACTGAGCCAGGGTGGCACTATAACAATGCTTGCTGGCAGTTTATTCCACTGGACAACTGACTGTGGGAAGAATGAATATTTAAAGTAATTAAAATTAGTGTGTATTTGGGTTAAGGACATGGGGTGGCTATGCCGAGTCGTTCTCACAGGCTGCTGAAAGTATGTGGACAATGGAATTGCTCCTAAAGCATGATCAATTTTGTATAAAAGGGTTAACTTGGCATCAGCCATCCACTGCTCCAGGGTAGGCCATCCAAGTTTTTCCTGCATGGCTGTAACACTTAAATATGTGGAGTAGTTATGTGTGGCCACATGATGGCCCTGCGTTGGACCATTTCTATTTGATGGATGTTATGTAGTGTGTGGGGGCTCCATACTGTGGACGCATACTCGAGCTGAGGTCTAACTAGTGTCTTGTATGCTGCCTCACGGATGCCCTGATATTTAACCGGGATATTTCTTTCGGGATATTTTTTTTAATGAAGCCAAGGGTTTTGTTTGCGTTGGATGTGACTCGTTGAATGTGATGGTCAAAGTTAAGGTTTGATGGGATATCAGTGCCGAAGTATTTAGCGTGTTCAACTGATTCGAGGGTGTGACCATGGAGGGTGTAGTTGTTTTTCATGTATTTCTTTAACCTGGAAATGTGTATAACCTGGCATTTACTGTGATTAAATTCCATATCCCATTGTCGTTCCCAATTCTGTAGGGAGTCGAGGTCGTCTTAAAGTCTAGTGCTGTGTGTTGGGTTGTCCATAGTCAAGTGTTAGATAAAATATTCCCTTATAGGTAGATCTCAGACGGTTCTGGTGGAAGGGGAAACCTCGTCCGAAGTCACTGTTACTTCTGGTGTTCTGCAGGGTTTAGTACTTGGACCAGTACTGTTTCTTCTATATATAAATGACCTCCCAAATTCCCTTTATTCATAAGTCCGACTTTTTGCAGACGACATAGCTGTATACTTGACTATATGGTATAATATAACATCCAAAATCTGAGGCCTGCCAACACAGTAATTAAAAATTGTATTACATGTATATAACATCCAATATCAGGCCTGCCAACACAGTAATTAAATATGATACATTATCCTGTACTATCTCACACACTCCCAACATCAGGTCTGCAAACACAGTAATTAAATATGACATAATATCTGGTATTATCTATATATCTATTGATACTGCAACACCCCCTTTCGAATATTGTGTGCAGGTTTCCCGGGTAGAACCAGTACTAAGCAATGTGAATTAATTATCTTGCTCAAGGATAAATAACATGGCCATGGCGAGGATTGAACCCACGACCTTTCGATCTGAAGTTTGGCACTCTACCACTGAACCACGCACTCCACTATAACACCATAATACTATAATAATACTATAACACTATAATACCATCTATAACACTCTCAACGTCAGGCCAGTGACTGTCTACACAGTAATTAAATATGGTATAATGAGAATTCTGTTTATATTGATATGGTAAGTTAGCTCATGCAAAGTTTGGTGAAGAACTAGCGAGAGATATATGGAATATTAGCTTTTTGCATCAAGTTTTACAGTTTTACTACACCTGAGGAAGCGAAGGATAAAATCCCCAAAAGGTTGTTTTTGTTACAACAATAGTTTATTACTATGCTGGCAAGCCTGATGTTGCAAGTGTTATAGCTGGTAAACTATATTATATCAAATTCAATCATTATGTTGGCAGGCCTGATGTTGGTAGTGTTATAGATGATACAGGATATTATGTTATATTTTTAATTACTGTGTTGGCAGGCCTGATGTTGGGAGTGTGTGAGATAGTACAGGATATTGTATCATATTTAATTACTGTGTAGTCAAGCCTAATGTTGAGAGTGTTATAGATGGTACAGGATGTAATGTTATGTTTAATTACTGTGTTGGCAGACCTGATGTTGGGCGTGTGTGAGATAGTACAGGATATTGTATATATAATATTCTGCTATGATATCACACACTTACTTGATTAGCTAGAACAGACATTTTTATAAAACGGAAAAAGGAAAGTAACCATAACTTTCGCCTCATGAATGTTGTTACCTGAGATCGAGTGGTTAAAAGGAAACTCGACAATCTTGCATTTACCCAAAAGTATGTGAGAGTAAAAAACTTTCAACGCGGTTAAAGTTAAACCCAATCGAGGTTCCATAAGCACAAAATAATGCATTTCTGTAAAGGGAAATAACTATAGTCAAAATCTAAATGTTTGAATTGTACAAGTTGTATTATTATCTTTCAACAACATGTATGACATATTACAGCCACTCTTTTATAATACTGACTTTTCAAGAAGCATAGCAATGCAATTTAATGGATTGTTTTGTCATTTTTAGCTCACCTGAGCCTATGGCTCAAAGTGAGCTATTGTGACCACTTCTTGTCCGTCCGTCGTCCGTCCGTCTGTTAGCTCTTGGTTAAACAACTTCTCCTTGGACAATTTGACCAAATTTCACATGGATAATACCGAAATCAAATTATTCCAAAATTATACAAATTAGGTCAATCGACCTCCAAGATGCCATATATGGTCAAAACCTTAAAAAATCTTCTTCTCAAGAACCGCTGAACAGATTTTGAAAGTTTTTGTTTATAAATGATCACCATCTCCTAAGCTACAAAGGTTATTCAAACAAAGTTCCTAAGGTCAAAAATGGCTGTGCCCTGGGGTTCCAAAGTTTGTTATTATGGAGATTTTACATGTTTTACATCCTTATATAGGGTATTTGTAAACAACATCTCCTCAGAAACCGCTTGACCAATTTTGACAAAATTTCACATGGACGATACTGAGTTCAATGCCTTCCTAAATTATACAAATTAGATCAATGCGACATCTAAGATAACCGCCATTACCATATACGGTCAAAACTTTAAAAAAAATCTTCTTCACAAAAACCGTTAAACAGATTTTGTCAGTTTTTGTTTATAAATGATCGCCAACTCCCAGACTACAAAATATTGAACAAACGAAGGTCAAAAATGGCTGTGCCCTGGGGTTCCAAAGTTGGTTACTATGGAGATTTTACATGTTTTACATAGACTTACATAGCTGTTGGTGCGACTATAAAATCCAATTCAATTAAATTTAATTGATTTAAAATTGTCCACTCTAATATTGTGTCTTGAACTTCATTTGGCTTTCACTTCAAAATTGTTCATGGAGTGTTATTACACTTGGCAATTACAGTTCACACGTGATGATATTATGAGTCTCTGCATCGAAGGTTTGGGATTCTGCAGTTTTTTTACAGAATTCTGAACTTTTGTTTTACTTAGGCTTTATATTAAAATAAAGTGGGGATATTCGTGTTACTTCAGTGATAGTTCTCGTTACTTCTGTGTATAATAAGTTTTATCATAAATGATATAAGTAAATTGATCACCTCCGTAGACACTATGAACATCTGCCATGTCCGGTAGTTTCCGTTACAGTACGTCGGCATGTACAATACAGTATGGTATGGTACAGTCCAGTATGGCTTTTACCCCCAACCATCACATGACATGTTCTATTTTAATTTATAAATCCAAGAAATGTCATTAGAATGGCATGTATCTGTTTATAGATCATAGAATTGTCCATGTCTTGTCATTATTATGGCTTGTATCTATTTATAGATGCTAGAAATGTTACATTATGACATTATCATGACATCTGTCAATATATCCTAGAAAGGTCATGACATGAAATTACAAACGTCCAAGATGTTGAGATATTCACTAGGTGAAAACAAAATTTAATAAAAAAAAAGTTAGTTATTAAATAAACACTGAGAGTTTGGATAACAAAATGCCTTACCTAAAATTGCTGTGATCACATGCGATCATGAAGCCTTCATCCATTATTCCAACAGTTGAAACTTTGTTAACTTATTTTATATTCTCCCATGAATGTCAAATATTGTCCTGCTTGTTTGCCATATTTGTCAATATAATAATGATATGCTTGGTTAACTTCCAATAATCTATAAACTGCGTCATAACTCGTGACTCTAAAGAAATATGATACAGGCATTTAAACAAAAAACATATCGTACAGTCACTATTCTACAAACTAATGGAGAAGATTGTATCGATTTTATTGCCTGATCAGTATTTCACACTTTCTGTGCCTATTATCAAATTTATAATAGCTAATTTGAGTGTATAATTATTCAATTCAGTTTTATAATTTGGTAAAAAATACATATACAATAGACAGTGAGAAACATGATCGATCATGTGATTGAATAAGAAAATATAAACAGGATCTTATGAATAAAAATATATCTTCAATGGCAAGTATCACGTGTAGCAAAAACAATAACAATGTGCAGTAAATTTAACATTATATATTTAACCGTAAACTGCTACATAATATATAATGGACTATTCTTTCTTTAAATTAAGACCATTTCATTTATGTGACAAAGGTGTTTTGGGGGAAATGACTGATCAGCTGCCAGACTATGTAAACCCCGATAAGGATCTCAGTACTGTATAGAATTATACCAATACACAGGCATCGCTTGGTTCGATAACTTCGTGTAATACAACACAATACAATCATGCACTATAGCTGAAACATGTGCTATTTTTGACGTAGGTAACGTTCGGTCTCCACTACGACATGCGTATCTTGCTTCTTCTTCGCAGGATTCGCAAAACTTCACCAGGATGTTCCTTATAATGTTCCTTATATGCATCTAACATTATGTTCGAAATTGTGGGTCACTGTGACCTACTTGCGATGAAATATAGGTCACATCTGGTCTCCGCTACGATGAATCCCCACTGTTAATGACATTAATTTAATATCTCTTGGGATTGTCATTGGTGTTGGTCAAATAAAAAATCTGGACCTTTATAATAGGGCTCGGCCTACTATTTCCAATAAACAGGCAAGTCCTCGAAAAGTTGAGCATACTGTCATCCACTTCATTCTATTTAAATATCACATGACAATTAAATTAATACCAACAAGTAACACAATTTCAATATTCCATCAAAGCTTAAAACGTCTCCATGACCGAATGGTTAACGACGTTGTATGGTAAACCTTCGCCTCTCATCGCTGCGGGTTCGATTCCCACTGGGTACTCGACTTGTAAGTGAGGAAGTGACAATTTTTACGGATGGCGGGAGGTGTACAGTACTGGTTCTACCCAGGAAAAGTGAGTGGTCTGCCGCCACCACAAAAAATTGACCGTCATATATAACCTTACATGTGTTGAAAATGATGTAAATCACCATACCAACATACAAACAATCCATCAGAGTTTGTGACACAAACACTGACACCATTTTGTTTATAACATACATGTTATTGATGTAAGCGCTACATGCATTTACATGCATTTACATGTATTTGCAGATGTGTATTCTATACCATTCACAAACTGATCTAAAGTAAATGTGTACTCAGCGGACAAACATGTTTAATGTGTGTGCTTTATAAGTACTCTGTTTATGATGCCGCTTATGTTATCAAATATATTTCTTGGATTTATATGGATTATATATAATTTAAAATATAAGGTACAAGCTTTAATGTTAGTTGTTTGTTTGATGTTGCATCAAGTATAATACAGTGTAAACCTTTTATACATTTAAATCATGATGTTAAGTATTTAAAGGTTATTAATTATGTGTATTCGATGTTTCATCCAATCGATTTTGCTATGTCTGACTATTTTCCTATATAAAACATGTCCTTTATATACCCATATTTCAGGTGAAGCGACATCGACTAAGTATTGTAATAACTGAAGCGATAGCCACCTCCTACTTTTAAAGCATGCAAACAAAAAAATAATCCTGTATATTTTCAAAAAAGTAAAACATACAATCCCAGCCTAGCAATATAAGGTAATGATACCTACTGTTGTCTTCAAAAGGATTTGTTTTAGACTGTGTACCTTTAAGCCAGTTTCTTCAAACAAAAAAACAATAATGATACAAATCCTGTTGCTATTGACAAATTCTGTTGCTATTGGCTTTAAGGTTTGAATTAAAGCAGAGCTATTATTAGGATTTTAAAAAATGGTATACAATCTGAGTCTGTCTGTCTGTCTGTTTGAAATGTGCACAATATAGCTCTCGTCTCTCCATCCGTCCGTCTTTCTGTATTTTTGTGTTTTGTGTTTTGGATAAGTTTTTGTTTTTTCCTCATTTCTCAAAATCAAATTGTTCAAAAGTTTAATAATACACTTCCTGTTTTCATAGCTTTGGTCTTACATGTTAAGTGATTCATTACTTTGTATTTGGTCATTTTTAACAATGTCATAGTAGTTGACCCGAGTAATGTTGGGTTGCCGGCTCCTGTGAAATATAAACCCCATAATGTTACGTCTTTTGTCCTTTTTTAGTAATTTTGAACAATTGAGACAATCTATAAACTCTCTCCCTTTATTCAATATATGGACTGTATGTTGGAACTTTACCACAATTTGTCTTATCTACCTTAACACGCACCATTGTATGATTTTGAATGCGTAATAAATGAGTTACTTAATCCTATTTAAAGCGACACATGACAAGTTTTTATCAAGCATGAACATTAGCAACTCGATTTATTAATCCAATATCATGTTGACTTTAAACCTGCTTGCATATAATTAAAGAAAATTTTAAGTTTTCATTTTTAGCTCGACTATTCGAAGAATAAGGGAGCTTATGTAATCACCCCGGCGTCGGCGTCGGCGTCCCACATTAAGGTTTGAGTGTAAGCTGTGTTTACAAGCATTTCTTATCCTAGCACAACCAAATTTGCCATGGGCTTCCTTATAGCATTATCTAAAGGGCTGCATTAGCAATTTTGGTTCCTGTAACCCATGGGCTCCAATGGAACCCAATTTATGATAGCCCATAAAATGTGTCCCATTTCACATCAAATTTTGCGTGTAAGCTGTGTTTACAAGTCTATATCTCTTACATTTCTTATCCTAGCACAACCAAATTTGGCCATTAGCTTCCTTACAGCATTATCTTCAGTGTTGCTTCAGTAATTTTGGTTCCTGTAACCCCTGGGCTCCCATGGAACCCAAATTCTGATAGCCCTTAACATGTGTCTTACAGGTCTATATCTCTTACATTTCTTGTCCCAGCTGAACTTAATTTGGGAATTGGTTTCCTTATAGTATGTTGTAAAGGGTTGAGTATGTAATGTTGTCTTTTGCAAATTTTGGTCTCCCATGGAACCCAAATTGTGATGGCCCATAAAATGTGCAATAAAGGCAAATCTAGGTTTGCATGTAAGCAGGTAATATATCTATGTATATATCTATAATTTTGGTTTGGGATTTCTTATATCATTATGCATCATGGGCTCCCTCCTCCACCCCCAGCCCCCACTCCCTTAACCCAGCACTTTTTTTCTTCATATTTTTGTATTGTTTAGTCAATTCTTACACATAGCTTCTTGCCGCCTCCAACCCCCCCCCCCTCCACCCCCGCCCCCCCCCCCCCCCCCCCCCCCCCCCCCCATCCCCCCCACTACACTCGAAAACTCATATATATAATTGTTTTTACATATTTCTGTGTTGTTTTGGTCAATTCTTACACATAGCTATGTTGCCCCACAAACACACTCCCCCCTCCCCCCACCCACACTCGAAAGTGGAATATTTTTATTTAATTATTATTATTTTTACATATTCTGTGTTGTTTTTGTCAATTCTTACACATAGCTATGTTGCCCCCTCACTCCCCCTCCCCTCCACACACACCCCTCCACTCTAAACTGGAATAAAATATTTATTTATTTTTTTACATATTTCTGTGTTGTTTTAGTCAATTCTTACATAGCTTCTTACACATATGTTGCCCTCCCGATCCGCACCCCTTACCACACCACCAACCCCACCCCCACCCCCACCCCCACTCAAAACTCGTTTTTTTTTACATATGTCTGTATTGTTTTGGTCAATTCTTACACATAGCTATGTTGTCTCCCCCCATCCCCATTCCCCCCCCCCCCCCACCCCTTCGAAACTGGAATATTTTTATTTATTTTTTATTTTTTACATATCTCTTTGTTGTTTTGGTCAATTTTTACACATAGCTTCTTACACATATATGTTGCCCCCCACACCCCCGGCCCCCCCCCCCCCCCACCCCCCCCCCTCGAAACTTGATTTTTTTTTAAAAAAATACATATTTCTATGTTGTTTTTGTCATTCTTACACATAGCTATGTTGCCCCCTTTCCCCCTCCCCTTCACGCCTTCCCCCACTCGAAACTGGAATATTTTTTATTTTATTTTTTTTTTACATATTTCTGTGTTGTTTTTGTCAATTCTTACATAGCTTCTTACACATATAATTTTCCCTCCCCCCACCCCACCCCTGTCTCTCCCCCACCCCCCAACCCACCCCCACTCAAAATTCGATTTTTAATGATTATTATTTGTTTACATATTTCTGTGTTGTTTTGGTCAATTCTTACATAGCATCTTACAGATATATGTTGCCCTCACACACCCCCCCCCCCCCCTCCACCGACCCTACTCCCGTCTCTCCCCACCCCTTCCCCACTCAAAGTAGATTTCTTTTACATATATCTGTGTTGTTTTCGTCAATTCTTACACATACTGGATGTTGCGCCCTCTTACACCTAATATATGTTGCCTCCCCCGCCCCGCCTTCCCACTCACCCACCTCACTCGAAATATTTGTAATTTGTTTTTACATATTTCTGTGTTTGGTCAATTTTTACACATATATACTTGTTCCAATCACAATAGAGGTACACTAAATCACCAACACTTATTTGTCGTGGCTGCAAGTATTTCCCACTTTTGTGTTTGGATTGTTCACTGTAAGCATGATTGGTAGAACGTTGTTGTTGTTGATGTAGTATAACATCCCTGTCCGAAATAGGAAGTTGATCATGTGTGAATTGGCTTCTCCGTGTCCATAAATCACGAGCGGATAGTCCTTTTCTGCGTATGCGCGAATTTAGCCTAGCAATGGCAACTGCAAGTCCTCCGTCAGGTTCTTGACGCAGGAATTCGTCTTCAAGTTCACTAATGGATTTTTCAGCAACTGGGTTTTTGTTCATGTTTTTGAATCGACCTATTTCATTAGAGATGTGGAGTTGCTTAAGAATATCATCATTCTGTAAGGCTACAAATCCAGGAGCCGTATCAACCCTGATGACGGCGGGGGACCATCGAGTGGGTGTAGACCCACACATAAACGTGCTAATGCGTCGCGGAGTGTATCGTGCTTCTCATTGTCAATAATACAGGCCGTGGTAAAGGAAAACACGGTTTCTCGAAGTACGACTACTAATTGTCTATTGCGTTTGAGTACGTCTGCAGCAAATGACACCCCTACTATTTCTGTAGGATCCTCTGACGATTGTTTAATTAAAGTGTCGGGAAACCTTTTCAAAGACATACATGTATGGCACGATTCAGACACGCGATCGACAGCTTTGGTCATATCAAGCGCATAGAAATGACGTTTCATCACAAGTTGAAGCTGGTGTTTAGAAGGATGATTCAACTTTATGTGAAGGGCTGTCACTAACCCATCTAACACAGAGCGAGGAACTATAATCAGCTCGGTGGATGGTACAAGAGGATCATTGCGGCGAGCAGTTAAAAGATTGTCTTTGGCAATAGATGACACATTGATGTATCGTTTCACGTCTTTAATGTTTGTAATTTTCTTTGATGGTCGAGATCCTTGTTTGAGATGCGCGTGTGCACGACGAAGATCTGGACATTCGGACTGTATATCTACCCAAGCGGATCTTGTAGTAAAGGGAAGACGTGTCATGTTGTCTATGACGTCTTTTACGTGTACAGCTCGAACGACAGAATCTTCTGTTTCATTTATAAAAGAACAAATTTGACATCGTGGTTCATTGTATTCTGGAGCATTACGGCTTGAGAAGTCAGAGGGAACGTTTGTAGAGCCGGCAAGATGGCTAACACTCAGTTGGTATCTACTTACGGTGGATAAAAACGATATCACCCTAGGACTAGCAGAAACTCTCCACGATATAGTTTTTCAATACCTTGTACGCATGGTTTACTTTCTGCCTGATGCTTCGATTGGATAATGAATGGACTGAAATGTTTGACCGAGGCAGCTATGCGTAATGCTTCTATTTCACATGGTAACCATGTTACTTGATGTTTTCTTAACTTCGCAATGAAGAAACCGGCAACTGATAGCTTACCGTCATGGGTAACATACATCGTTGCACCAATCCCGCGTTTTGTGACAGAACCGTCAGTCACTATCCATAATTGGTCAGTTGCCTGTGGAAGCAGAATATATTTGACAGTCGCAAGGGATTTCTGAGCAGTAGAAAACTGTTGATGCAATTCATCAATCCACAGTATCTTCTCTTGTGACTTGCGGGAGATATTAACTGGGACGCAACAGCCTCATCTAGGGGAAATATTAACTGGGAGCACTTTGACAAAAATTTACCAAGTACTTGGTAAGCACCTATGAATGAGCGAAGGCCATGCACAGTATCGGGTTGTGGACATGTTGATAAAACTGCTATGCGATGTGGACTAGCTGACAAGCTTCCTTCTGACGAGATCCATCCCAAAATTGTTGTTGACCGGGGACAGATAACTGTTTTTGTTGGGGATAGACGTAGGTCACACTTTTCAAGAGCTTGTAAGACACTTTCCCAATTGGATAATAGTTCATCTAGAGTGTTTCCACCGCAATATAGGTCGTCTGCTAATTTTGCTACTGTGCCGTTTTGTAAGTGATCACCTAAAACTCGACACATCATTTCTTCGAGGGCAGTTTCAGAACCAGGCATACCCATGGCACTTCTCTTGTAAACTCTGATACCGCGAAATGGTGTAGCTACACCACAATACTTCATCGATGATTTTGCTAATGGAATCTGATAAAACGCACTCGTTAGATCTGTCACAATAATGTACTTCCATTGGGCGATGGTACGTCATGTTGAATCTACATCCGGCATCAGTGATGGTTGAGGCTTACTGTAACGCCCAACGTCGGCAAATGCAGTCACGAGTCGATAACCGCCTTGTGGTTTCTTCACAAGAAATGATGGGTTGAGGTATTTAACAGTGATACCGATATCCTCTGGAACTCAGAAAATGCCTTGTCGTTCAAGATCATCAAATTTCTGTTGGAGTTCAACTAGTTTGTCCCTTCCATATTGTGGACATCTGCCTTTACGCTGAGGTGGTTGTACAGGACCCATGTTTACCGTCGCTTCAAATGGACCTACTGCACCCTTGTAACCTTCTATAGAAGAATCAAATACACTATCGTACTTTTGAAGCAGAGTTTGAAATTTAGTGCAAGTGTTGGTAGGCAGTATGTTGTCCGGATCGACCTTTACAGTGTCCGAGTGGTATACTGTAATCGGAGGTTTATCAGCGCTGTCTTTGATAATATGATCGTCAGAAGTAGATGCCTTATTCGTAAATTGTGTGGTGTAACGTACTTGGCAGAAGTGTTCATGCTTGTGGAGAGTGAGTCGTTAACGATACGAAGTTTTCCGCCAACTAATTCGATGAGTTGAGGACGGGGCCAATTCCTCATTATTTTGCCCTGGTCATAACGTGATTCGATAGCAACGATCTCATCGGGATCCATATCAAAAGGAGTTTGCACTTCAATGTATGTCCCGGACCAAACTACAGTTGATGGGGTACTAGCTCTTCAAACAAATGCCTGGTTTCGTCTCACTCTATTTTCTAGTGACTCTAGTCATAGTGTACGATGTCAGTGATACCTATGCTGATTTGCTGTTTTGCTGGCCTAACTGATACATCATTGGCGAACATAAACGGTATGCCTGCAAGAATGTAAACGACAATGTAATATGCGTCTCGCCAATGATCATCAAAGGAGTAACACCGTCAGCTTGCAGGGCACTTTGATTGCTTTTCTTTATAGTGGCACCAATAAACTGTGCTACCGAATGTTTGATCATGATAATTTCGGCTCCGGTATCCAATGTCACTTGCAGAGGATGGTGTTTGTGAAAAACCTTCATGTACGGGGACTGCTTAGTACTGACACGACGAGAGGATAAAACACGATGATTGTGGGTAGATTGTTCATCATCAGTTGATTCTTGAGTATTAAATTATGAATGTATCATTGATTAAATTCAGATCATAGTCATCATCTTGATTGATTGATTGACGAACTTTGGATAGATATTGTCTGCCCTCCTCGGGTAAGAATTTTAAGAACTTACAGGCACTTAGGAAATGTTGAAAGTTTCCTCGACCTTATTGCTTACACAAAGGGGAGATTGGTGTACGTTTGGGTACGTATTGTGGTTTGGGTACATATTGTTGACGGTCTTTGTGAGGTTTAATGTTGGTTGACTTAAATGCCGTACGCAAAACTTTGGACTCTTCGGAAGAGTGAATTTCCTCCAGAAGACTATCGAGAGCCTGTGATATTTCTGGCTTCAACGATGCCAGCGTTTGGGATCGCAGTTCTGTACCATATCGTTGTTTGACTAAAGTTGGTAAATTTCTATCAGTTAGTCTCAGCCATGTTAAAACAATTTAATTTTCTAGAGAAGGAGATAATTCTTCATCTGAATCCAGAAGATCGCCATGGTGACGAATTCGTAGTATAGATATGATGGGTACCAGGCCAGTTTCCCATCACGGGGCACGAGAAAACTAGTGAAATATGCCAGGGGGAACTCAGGCGTAACTCTCACTTATATCACTAAGATCTTAATGTAAGTCACGCCTAAATCAACATCCCAACATATTTCAACAGTTTTCTCAAGCAACCCCGCTCTGGGAAACTCCGCTGATACCCCTCATATCTATACTACTAATAAATCCGGTTTGTCATTTTAATAACATAACATTTACAACTCATTAAGCAAAGTAAAATGGAACTGGGCAGTAGTCTTCTGTGCATATCTTTTTTTTTTACTTGTCTGCTAACGTATCTTGTCCGTTATCTAGTATGTACCGTTTATCATCATAAGCTGATAAACTTTTTTTATTTATTGCATAGCTGCTTATGTTATGCTTTTGGGATCTAATGACTTGCATCTCATGGTGAGCTTCTGTTGCCGTAAACAAAATCTTTTTGTAATCATCATGTGCTATCTGTTTTTTAACAACACACTTTTTAACACCCTTACATTTCTTTGTACTAATCTCATTATCTAGCACATACGAATATAGTTTACTTCGCAACCCAACAAATTCAACAATGGGTATTCCACAAATTTCAACTTTCATCTTGCCAATAACCTTTTTATTATCATTAAAATGAAACTGACATTTTGGATCATAATCACAATTATCAAACTGTTCTTTATCCTTGTAAAAGTCTGCATACACATCTTTTGTTTTTATTTCATAACACAAGGAATCGGTATCAGTAAATAATAACTTATCTTTTCTATCATATTTGTTTTTGATATAGTTGTAATGGAAATCATACATCAAATATTTTGACAAGTCTAAAATACACATGCCAACATAACAAGGACGATTTAAAACTAATCGTTCTTTTATTCTGTTTATCTTTTCATTAAACATTTTACAAGAAATAAATGAAGGTCTTGCGGCATATTTTAAAAGGACCTCCTCATCGTGAGTTAATTTAACATTAATTATTTTTTCTAAAATTTTCCATAGTTTTACCAAAAACTGAATTGTTCATCAGTTTGAAGAAATCCTTTTCAAAAGCATTTTTACCAGCTGTTCTCTTGGCAGTATTAAAGTCTTTGTATGTCTTTAACCACTTTGATTCGTCAAACTGTAGTATTCGGTGTATTTTTGTTACCTTTAATCCGAGCTTTTTATACAATTCTAAGTTTCTAAAATGCACAACATACTTTTCTTTATTCTTTAGCGTCGTGACAAGTTTATTAACATTACGATGTCCTAAATTAAACTTTTGTTTTAAATTTTTACAATAGTCGGACAACCACTCATCTTTTATATTAAAACTTTCCGGGGCAAGAGGATAATCATTATGCAAGTCATGCAGTTTCTCAGGATACTCGATATCACACTCAACAATGTAATTTGATTTTCCTTTTTCAAACTTATCAACCCACTTGAAGTTACCAATAGGCAACGGTTGGCACATGGCCCACCCGTACAAGTTATTAGCATCAAGATATATTATGTACTTGCTTTCTTTTTTCTTGTCGTAGTTTTTCATATATTTATTGTTAGCCTTTGAATATTACTCGTACCGCCTCTTAATCCTTTTTCCACGCACAAATATTGATCGATATCAGTTATTAAATCAAGTTGGATACCAGTCATCTTGAGGCATGCATCCCAAGCCAAACCAGGACTACTGAAGTAATGACAAGGATCTAATGTGTAATACTCAATGTACATTTTTCTAAAGTTTTCAAAAACATCTGTCAGCAACAGCACATCAGTCTTAAGATATAAATCATGATATTCTCCCATGTTTTTAATTTTAAATGTTTTCCATATTTTTTTAGCATGATCATAATCTGCATCTGAAATATGCTCATCATTTAATTGAGAATAAACGCTATCTTTGCCAGGTAACTTAGTATCCTTGAAGCGTTCAAAACTGTTCATGTAATCATAAGGATAAACACCTTTTCGTTTTATTGATTCTAGCTTATCATCAAAGTATTCTTGCGCAGTGTATTAAAACGAGGGGATGTTATTTATTAAATTTTCTAATGATTGAGAGATAAACTGAAAACTGGCAATAAACACCAAACTTTGTCCTAACATAAAAGCCATGTACTTTTCCATGTTATTTGGTATAACATTTATGTTTCGTTTAAACTTTCCGATGTGTTGCATTATAAAGCGAGAATCATATCCTCTCAAGTTATGAAACACAACAGGTATTTTTCCAGTCAACCTGAAATTAATAGTACATATTTCATGAGCGCTTCCCCTATACTTTCCAGTTATATGACAATGGTCCCTGACTTTTCTGATGGAGTTTTCGTATGCCACTGTATAACCCCCGTCACATTTTTTGAGAGTTGTTGCAAAACCATTACCACAAATATAGCTTCTTCTACCTGTGACATTACTAGATCTTTTTTAAAGTTTGCATTTATAGTCTTTTTGCACCACTTTTCTTCTATCATTTTCTCTAAAAACTTGTAAACAGCATCAGTCATCTGTATGTTACAACTGGTTTTGAATATTGATCATCATAACAGCAAACAACATTGTATCCATAACCACAATCAGTATGTTTTTGATATTCATCTGTGTGTGATTTTTTAGGATTATTTGATGCTAAAGAAACCTCCTCGATTATTGCCTCAAAATCAGCATATATAACAAAAGGAACCATTAGCTGTCTGTCATAGTTTTTAAACTTAACCTTTTCCTCTTTCTCAGGCATTTTTATTGCTTGTTTTCCATTAAGTGAAAGGCAATCAGGCTTATGTTTTTCTAAAACTCTTTCTGATGTAAAGCATTGTAGACATGTTTTACAAAACCATTTTCTTTCCTTGCGTGCTGTTTGATTATACATCAGACTGTTAAAATCTTTTATCCACACATAATGATTTTTTTCTTTTTCGGTGATCAAAAGCATTTCTCTGCTTTATTTTTTGATATGTACAAAGGGTATACTTGATTATCTTCATATCCAAATATTTTAAAACAAATGTTGTTTTGTTTTTCTATTTTTGGGATTTGTTTGATAGTAACAGGAAATGTAATTCCTTTATAATTTAGATCTCTAGTCGGACTGCGCTGTTCTCCGACAGCTCTTGTTTCTTCTTATTCTACCTTAGGTTTGAAAATATTGTTTATGCAGTATAATCACCAGTTAGTAATATGCAAAAGCAATTTGCATTATACTTTTCATATAATTAAATAATATTAGTTAGTGATTGAACAAATGCAATTTATGTGATAAACCTTAAGGGGATGCCACCATTTTTTAAAGTTTTTCCCTTCAACATCTAGGACGAACATACACAGTTAACATTATTTGTTTTGCCTTTAATGACATTGCATATTTGTTTTTAACTGTAAACTTTAAATATTTGAAACTTCTGATTTTAAAGGACACATGGCAGTTTTGATATTTTTAAATTTCGCAGTGTCCTATTAGTGTTTCTGTATAACTTGCATATGTTCAATCATTAATATTCATTATAAGACAACTAAAAAGCAATTGTTTTTGCATATTATGAACACTTTGCACCAATACTATATTATTTAAACCTATAGTAGAATAAGAAGATAAAATTAAAACTCAAATTTTTATTTAATTATATGCAAGCAGGTTTAAAAGTCAAAATGGGACTGGATTAAGCCATCAACAGACTAATTTTAATGCTTAAAGATTATTCAAGATTTGCGTGTGTACCTTTAATAGTAGAAATATAGACCAACTTTATATAGCCTGAACTAGTAAATATCAGAATATATACTCTGCATTTTTATCCCCCGCAAACACACCCTTTGTCCGTCTGTCCATCCTCCATCCATCCTTCCATCTGTCTGTTCCATTTTGTATCTGTTCGATAATGCATGCATGAAGGGATTTCAGAAACACTTGGCACGTTTTCTTATCTCATCAAGACAATTAATGTACAAAACCCAACAGCCATGTCAGTATCTTCAAGGTCAAGGTCACGCATAAGGCCGTTCACTTCTTATATCCCTAAAGTAAGGTTCATTTTGTGTCAGCTTCATAACTCTTGCATGCAAAGGGAGATTTCTAAACAACTTTGCACATTTTTTCATCTCATTGAAGTGATATGTAGCACCCATGTCGGTATCTTCAAGGCCAAGGTCACACTGCATGACCTATAGTAAGGCCCATTTCGTGTCTGCTCCATAACTCTTGCATGCATGGAGGGCTTTAAAAACAATTTAACACATTCACTCATCTCATCAAGATGATGTGCAGAACGCAACACTGATGTCAGTTTTTTCAAGGTCACGACATGTATATACAGGGACCCTGGATTTGAAACTGCCTATACGCCCCTTGTTAATTCTCGATTTATCCGCCGAATGGCGAATAAGCTGGTCGCGATCGATTATCCTGAAATGAGTTGATGCTGGACCTAGACCACTATTATTTCACATAGGGTTATTAATAAATATCTACTCGAAAATATCGAATCCTAGCTATGCTGGCCATATAACACACACAATGTAGTATCAGTCATGCCCAGTGCAACACAAAAATGGGTATTAGACGATTCGCTGATCTGTTCTTTTCCCCCAAAATATTTTCCAAACTGGAAATAAACGCCTTCTTTTTGAATTCTGAGGTCAAATGACCAAAGTACGCTTCAAACTGTGCTTCACAAAAAGTAGTGCAGCATGTCCAGATTGCCTTCAATTTTCAGGTTTTCGCTAGAAGCAAATTAAATGTTTCAGAAATAAAGGAAAACACACAATACATACCAGCCCTGTGTCTTTCACCTCTTCTATGCTTCACAGTAACTTACTCAATAGTTTTCCTGAGGGAACTTTTGCGTTCGACCAGATTGGGCCCATGTTACTCGGTCTAGCTCCTATATGACATAAAACTGAATTATTAACATACTACTACGCGATCTATTTCAAATATCGAGCTAGGTTATTTAAATATGCATGTATTGCTTTAATTTATTGAAAAAATTATGGAATTCATAATATAACTTGGATTTTGACGGCGAAAATACACTCGATAGCTCTGTTGATTTTCTTTTTCTACATTTTTCGGCTTGAATCGAGATTGTACATTTCTAGAAATTTAACTCCTCTTTCATTTACGGTACGATATTCAAAATAATTATTCCTTCTTAATGCCATTATTGTGTAGATTTGTTTGGTGTTCTTGGATTTCTGTATAGTCTTTGTTTCGTTCTCAAATTATGCAGTTGAAATTGGTTAAAAATTCATAAAAAAAATTCTGGAGTATTTTCATAAAAATGTATACACATTTTAAAAACTCAAACTACTGTTTTATTTATGTTTCGATATTCAAAATAATTATTCCTTTGTATTGCCATTATTGTGAAGATCTGATTTATGGCCTTGGATTTCTGTATAGAACTTTGTTTTGCTCTCAAATTACGCAGTTAAAATTGATTGAAAATTCATAAAAAAATTCTCGAGTATTTTTCATAAAAATGTATACACATTTTTAGAAGTCAAACTACTGCTTTATTTACGGTACTATATTCAAATTAATTATTTCTTAGTATTGCCATTATTGTGTAAATTCAGTTATGATGTACGTGTTTTATAATTATGTGAACGACGCGTCGATACCTGTGTATTCGGTATGACACGTTTGACTTTGGGGTACTTGCGTGCAATAAAACAGAAATATTATATCGATCACCAACATCCTGTTATTTGAACCACAAGACAACCCTTTGAATTATATTTGTTACCGCCCTTCTAAGGATTGTTAAGGGGACAATATGCCGAAATACCGCGCACGACCACCTTGTATATTCAGTATGACACATCTGCGTGGAAGGGTGTAATAAAAAAAAAGGAAAGCATTCCACCGATTAATACATCCTGTTTATTGGCACACGTGGTGACAAAACTGAATTGTATCAAAATACAAATGCCGACACAGACACGTCGACCGTACTGCATATTCGGTATCGAACGGTGTGAATAGGTTATATCTGTGATTGAACCTGAAGTCAAAATCAAGTCGAGTTACCTAATGTTAACTTATGTACTTACATGTATCATTATGCATGTATATGTACAATTTGCCGAGTCACATGATCATTGGCGCAGTTTCAAATACGGTCATCTTATTCATTTCGTTTATTAAAGTTAAAACAGAAATCATTTTATAGAGTAAAGAATAATGTCGCAGATCGTATTTGATTTGGCCAGCTAGTTTAAACACTTTTCCCAAAAGAAACAAATCAGCAACGATCGGAATATATATGTTATGCGCAAAATAAGAATATGGACAATTCAGGAATTGCTCTGCGCAAAGTAAGAATTCTTAAAATGCGCGGCATTATCGGAATTTCTAAAAATGCGCGGTTCAATTCCGGAATAGTCCGTGCGCAAAGTAGGAATTGGGACAAAGTAAGAATATGTTCGTTATCGTCCGTGCGCAAAGTAGGAAATGGAACAAAGTAGGAATATTTTCGTTAATCATATTTGCGAGTATACACTTTGATTTTTGTTTGCTTCATTCAAATAGTCAACATATCAGCAGTATATTAGTATAAGAAATTCTAAAGTAAAATAGCTATTTAATCCAGAAAATATGATGCATACGTCAGTAGGTAAAGCTAAAACAATTTTATTTTGAATCATGCGTACGTATAGTTAAAATCACTAACATATTGTGATTTAGTTTGCTAAATGCGTTTGACAAAAGAGCATACAAATACTTAAATGTGTGTGTTCATTTTAAGCCGACAACCGTGGGTGTTCTTACATACCGATTAGGATATCCGCGTTTTACATTCCGGATTTAAAGTATTTTCTTGCATTCGGGATAAGGCTTTCCGCTTTTTACTTTGAATTGAATTGGGTTTTAAGGCGCACCAACACATGAAAGGTTATATGACGCCTAACAGGAATGAAAATGCCAGGCTCATCTCCACTTACATCAAGATAAAATATGTAGAATGGGCCTAGAACCTTCTTACCCGCAGAACTGCAGAGTTGCTGCCATTTACGATGGAGCCACGTTTCCACGTTTGCGTACGCGGTGTCATGACCTTGAATGACATAATATGTCCACGTTTCTCTCTAAATGCTTTCGTAATATGCCTACGTACTCTCTATATCCTTCATTTTATGTCACCGTACACTTTATATATTTACATAGTATATCTACATACTCTATATATCTTTTAATACACAATATTCCCCCGTATCATTCGTATGTCCCCGTACCTTTTATATCTTTACATAGGATGCCCCCGTACCATCTTTACATACATTATATGTCCCAATGTCCACATACCCTCATATACGTGCATATTATCTTATTTCATTCGATATAAGTGGAAAAGAAGGTCGTAGCAGTTGTACATTTACATGCAAGCTTAAGAATAATAAGGTCGTATCTACCAGTTAAGACCCAACTGTTTATAAATATTAAGGTCGTATCTACCACTTACAACCTTGTATGATTATAGCCTTGTAGTTACGACCTTTTTGCAAATAAAGCACATCTGCTACACTGGGAGAAAAATAATCCATCAGGAGTTATCCACGTTAGATAGGGAAATCTCACCCTCGAGATCAGAACTGTAACCAGGAACTCGGCAGATGTTACATATTTGTCTGTGATTTGTATAGGAAATACTGGGAATAGAAAAGCTATAACCAGTGTTTTTGAGATACGGGAAATATCTCCCTCGGGAGAGAAATGGTTCCCGAATGAATGAATTAATGGATGGATGGATGGATGAAATGAATAAATGAAATCAACGATCGAACGAACGAACGAACGAACGGTGTTTCATGGCATGTCGACAGATAAATAGGTTATATTTTGCACAAAAATCGACAAAAGATGAGGAAGTGAAATAGTAATTTAGAAAATAACGTGAAAATGGGCTGATTATACTGTGTTCTAAGTGTTAGCACTAATTTTACTTCAAAAATGTAGCTTTCGTATGAAACAATATTCGTAGTGAACTAAATATGTTAAATATGTTTAAATATATTTCGAAATATTGCAATATCGTATAACATAACATAATTATATTCAACATTAATATCATTACTTGGCCGGAAATTAACACGGGGTATGAAATAAAACCTTAATTTCGGTTTAAAAACCTGCATATTGCAAAATTAAAACATTTAACTTATAACTTGATTTTTGTTTCAGTAAAACATGTTATTGTCGAAAATATACATTGTAAAACTGACTAATATAAGCTTCCCCATCGCTTAAAGGAATTAATGCATGACCATGTAATGTAATAATAGTTAAATACAACGTTCGATTAACAGTCCTTTTGTCAATTTATAGATAGATAACTTTATTTCCAAATTCCAATAGGCTTAAAAGCCCGTGAGGATACAATATACAGTTACATAAAACATGGCAACAGTGTAGGATTTTACAAACAAGAAACTTTTGTTAATCTTAGACAGTCACAGCAAAATGCACGTATACTGGCACGCACACATGCACTCACTCAATCACTTACGCACTCACGCGCACAACAATTTCTATCATTTGTTAAGTGGACTTAAGCATTGATTGGTATATAGTGGACCAAATTAAACACGCGCCGCTCCGTCACGCTTCCTATTACTGAGACATGTTGGTCAATCATATTGTTTAAATTCAATGAGATACGCCCTTTTATTTAATTGCAATAAAGGAAATAAAAAATGAAATGAAATATGTTTAAATCAAATATAATTATTTCGCCATAATTTGTTGACGTATACTAACATATTGGTATCGATGAAAGTAATTTAACTAGCTAGAAGAATGTTAAATCAATTTTATCATATTAGAAGTTGTGTGCTTTATTCATACTTAATGACGACGATATATGCGTATTTCGAAATATTAAATGTATAGTTGGAAATGCTATTTTTTTTAGTTCACGGTGTATTCGGCTTTTTTTTTTTTTTTTTTTTTCTTTTTTTTTTACATATTTGCAAATTATTATTATTAATTATTATAATGTTAACCTATAACAACGCTAAAGAATAAAACACAACTATAATAAAGCAAAAAGAAGTTCAAGTAATTGTTCAATATACAGACCTTTTAAACCGAAATTACGGTTTATTTCATACCCCAGCCAACCCCGTTTTCGCTTCTTGGAGAACATTTGGGAAACGAAGGCCTGGCCTAAATCATAACAGTTATTTCCACAATAAAAACATATTTCAAAACATGTTTTACTGAAGAAAACAATATTACATGTTTAAAACTACCACTTAAATCTCTTTTTTCTTTTTTTTTTTATCATATCAGATTAACGCATGAAAAGGACACACAAGCAATAAGTGGTTTATAAAAAGGACGCACGAGCGTTTTCAATAAAATTCATATATTAAAGTTTGCATTATTCTTTCCTTTCTATGATTTTCTTGGTTTCCTCTTCCTATGTCGAGGTTGTGTGAAGACAATCTAAATATGCCGAGAATTATTTTTATTGTTTTCTCTTCATCTATATCTAAATAATGTTGCAAGTCAAAGTCGCGTTTTAAAACGACAGCAACACGTTGATTATATCTATACCAACTTGTTTTTTTTTCATGAAAAGCCAATGAAAGAGTGAGTTTCGATTCAACAGATAGAACCGTCTTACTTAATTATTCCGAGATATTAGGTAGTATTACATAGTTTTCTTTGATAAGCAGAAACTTTAACCATACTCACGGCCTGTTTAGGCGAAACGTCATTAAATGGACAAATAATGTGCTTTTAATAAAGTGCATTGTCATGCAATCTCGTTTGAAATAACTAAAAACAGTTCAATTGAATTTTCTTACCAAATATTATGGAACCTGGAAAGTATTGTTGAAGTTAAGGACTTCAAATTGTTTTGTAAATAATTAAGTTTATGTTGATCATACGCTATACTTAACCGTAAATTATCTGTTCGTCGCAGATGGGTGAAGCAAAATAAGCATATTAAAATGAAATATAAGTAGGTTTAAAATTAGCATCTTCCTATAAACATCATAACACAAATTCTTACTTTGCGCAAAATATTCTCAAATTGTGCAGAGACACTTAATGTGTGGTTTATATATTTAACCCCTTCCGCAATTCCGGAATAGTCTTGCGCAATTCCGGAATCGTTGCGCATTTTAAGAATTCTTACTTTGCGCAGAGCAATTCCGGAATCGTCCATATTCTTACTTTCCGTAGAACATATATATGTATGAGAAATTTCAAAGGTCTTCGACAAGTACTTAAAGAGAAGCAGGCATTTAAAAAAGGAACAATTAACATACCTGAAAAAACTCAGGACGAAAATACCTCGGTATGTATAAGTGATGTGTATTAAATGTTCCATAACGTTCGTCACACAAAAGATACAGCATTGATTTTACCATCAATGGAATGGTATTGAAACTTTCTTTCATTTATACCAAACATCAACACTCATAATGAGCACATAATTGTTAAAACGCGTTATTGACAGATATTATTGAATGACCCTCGTATATATATAAATATATATATATATATATAAGAGGGTCATTCAATAAGTTCTGTCAATAAGTTCTGTCACTAACGCGTTATAACAATTATGTGCTCGCTATGAGTGTTGATGTTTGGTATCAAATGAAAGACCACTACACGAAAATAACAAATACGAAATAAAAAACACTAAAATACACGGCAGTTTAAATAAAACTCTTTAAAAAAACAACTTATCGTTTGGCAATGTTGTAGAAACTGGTTACTTTGAATAGACATTCTGGAGCTAAATGTGATACTAATAAAAGAAAATATCTGGTTGAATGAGGGTAAAACTGTACCCTGACATTTAGTTATGAAGAGAGAGTAAAAATGTGAAAATGATAACACAAACCCTACCTCAAAACCTAAAACCTAAAATCGATACTGCAGGATAAAGTATAAAGCAACTCCAAAGCTAATAAAAAGCAATGAATAAGGCTAAACAAATTAATTTAAATAAATGGAGATATTTTGATCAAGGGAAGTAACAAAAGTACAAATAATAGAACATTGCTCGTTGGATGAAAGTAAAAGTGTACGCTGACATTTATGATTAGTTATGAAGAGAGAGTATGTGAGTGAATAACCCTACCTCTATACCTAAGACAAAGAATCGATACTGCAGGATATAGCAAAAACAACTCCAAAGTTAATTGAATAAGGCTAAAATAGTATATAAATGGAGAAAATTGGATCAAGGGAAGTAATAAAAACCGGAGTATGTGTGTTTACATTTATATATTCTGTAAGATATATCTAGTCCCCTTTGTTGATTCCTACTGGATGTTTTGTGCTTAAGCGTCTTATCCAGCACGTTTCACGCACATTACGTTTTGCGTCGGTCCAATTTGGATTGTGTTCGATGCATGTCAGGCTATATTTATCCCGGACTCAGAAAGCTGCTATGGGTGTTAGACTGTGTATCAACGTCATTTAACTGTTCATAAACAACTGTATTTAATATTAATTATAAGAAACATAAAGGAAATTGTGTTTGAATATTACTAACTGTGTGTACAGCTATATATGTATCGCTACTATGGGTGTTCGCCTGTGTATCAACGTCATTTTACTTTCATAAAACAACTTTATTTTAGTAAGAATACCGGGACGCAAATTGGTATACAGGCATTTTATGGGTCTTCTACTACTTGAATTACTTATCAATTTTAGGGATAAAGTCTACAAATTACGATCTGCGCATGTGCGTAGAATTAGTTCTAACTGGTATTTACTACGTCTATAAATAAGTTCTCAGCATACGAATACAGCTGGTTTCAAATCGTTATCATCACTGATTGTTACGTTAAACTTTATTCAAGGAATAATCGGCAATCTTGATTTTTCAAAAGCTCGCGTCGCCCCATTAGTTTTTCTGCATAACTTGCATTTGTTCAATAATTAATATTACTTATAAGAATAATATAAAGGAAATTGTGTCTGAATATTACTAACTGTGTGTATATCTATATATGTATTTCTTTTTGGTGCTGTCTGATTTTAAAATAAGCAACACCTCTTCAATCATTAAACAGAGTTGATGCGCATGCAGGTAGAACTGGTTCTAACTGTTTTTTACTACGTCTATAAATCTGTCCTCAGCATACGAATACAGCTGGTTCCAAATCGGAATCGTCACTGAGTATTGATTGATGTTAAACTTTATTAAAGGAACAAACTGCAATCTTGATTTTTTAAAAGCTCGCGGTGCCAATTACTTTTTCTACAGAACTTGCATTTGTTCAATAATTAATATTAATTATAAGAATAATATAAAGGAAATTGTGTTTGAATATTACTAACTGTGTGTACAGCTATATATGTATCTCTTTTCGGTGCAGTCTGATTTTAAAATAAGTAACTCCTCTTCAATCTTCAATCATTAAACAGGATTGATAAAACTTTAACTGAAGGATCTTCTAAAGAGTTTGAATAAGTCTGCTCCACTGCTACTTATTCTCATGAACAACTGATCAGATTTCAATAATAATAAAACAAAATATATAACAGTACACCCTTTCTTCTAATGTAAATTTACATTGCTAAAAACTGAGATTACCTCCACAGACGTTAATCTTTCAATCGTGCAACCCAATTGCTATTATATTATCATTCTGTTGTTTTTTTGTTTATAACTGATAATTTACCAATTCTTCATATTCTAACCATGATATTTTCCTAATTCCTCACATTCTAATCATGATACAACATTCTGTTTAGCGATCTATTACACATACTATTTCAGATGTCCATCATATTCATATTCATATTATAACATTATACAACACGGATGCCAAAAATAAAAACATGTCCATTTTGACTCATGATGACTAGTTTATCTAGAGCTCAAATCTTTCATGATAAATGTGTTTTGATTGTTGACAAATACAAAAAAAAAATCTAACTTCTACACACTGTTCGTTTATTTTATCATATTCATTGGTTCATGGGTTCATTTTTTTAGCTCTACTGGCCAAGGGCGTCCGTCTGTTAACTTTTACCTCGTTACGACGATAGGACCTTCATCTGATCTTTACCAAACTTTAACAGATTGTTAATATCAATGAAAGCTTGAACAATTTCAAAAACCAGCCAGATCTGACCAGAAACAGCAGAGTTATGGCCCTTGATTTAGTTAAAAATGCTATATTTTGCATCGTTAAGATTGTAGGGCCTTCATTTTTTATCCTATCTTTACCAAACTTTATCAGATTGTTAATATTAATAAAAGCTCAGAGAAGTTTGAAAACTAGCCAGATCGGACCAGTAATATCTCAGTTACGGCCCTTGATTTAGTTAAAAATGCTATATTTTGCCTCGTTAAGATGATAGGGCCTTCATTTTTCATCTGATCTTTACCAAACTGTACCAGATTGTTAATATCAATGTTATGGGGGTGTGCGGGTGTCCGACCAAGGTTGGTGTTTCAGAATGTCTCGTAAGGGTCCCATGCCTAGTTAGGGAATTCCTCACGGGTGTATGTCTCACACCCAGTGTTTTACGTGTGCCCTTGTTTTGTGAATTTAGTTGGTTATTCATTATGCACACTTAGGTTTATATTTATTTTTTATTTATATAGCCAAATAACAGACAATGCAAGTATATTTCTGTCTGTTTATACGCACTGTATATAGGTTAACGATTTTACCAGGAAAACAATATCCTGCCGCAAAAACGTTTTCAGCCCGAGGGCCTTCTTCAGTTGCTATAAAATCTTCAACCTATTCCTTTTATAGCGTTTTTAGTTCAATATATTATTTATAATGATTCAAAAATCATTGCCATATGGATTGGATTTTTCGGGTCTTTGTAACTCACGTACCAAGGTGGTAGTTACATTTTACTGACTGTATACTCTAAAAATGTCACTTTCTTGTGCATATTATAAGCAAGAAGAGTGTTTAATGTGTCGTTTATTCGGAACTAAATCCCGTTTCTATACGTTTGAGATCTGGGTTGGTACCAGATTTTATTGTCAATCGTAATCACAACACAATTACGTTATATATGGCTTGACGCTGGGTTGGTACCAGACTATATTAAGTCAGCCGTGTATTCATTAAGAATAATTTTCTCTTCTTTCTTGTTACTGTTTCATTTCCTAAATAGAACCTATACTAAGACGGCAAGACTGACGCTGGGTTGGTACCAGACTATATTAAGTCAGTCGTTAATCACAAAAAAGTTACGTTATATTTTGCCTTGACGCTGGGTTGGTACCAGACTATATTAAGTCAGCCTTTAAACCACATTAAAGTAAATTGCCTTTCCTTTATATTTAATAGCCTATATTAACTAGGCAAGCTGACGCTGGGTTGGTACCAGACTATATTAAGTCACATGTTTAAATGTTTATCAATATAATGTTTGAAGTGGCAGTGTTATTTTGGAAGTACATATATTACTGTCAGTCGGGGTTCGTACCCGTTTTTCCGGGGTTCGTACCCGTTTATTATTGCTATTCACGGGGTTTGTACCCGATTTTCAATAGACAGAATAGCTTCTAACAGTATCTATTTGTACTTCATAAATACGTGCTTTATCTGGTGAAAGCCAGATTGTTTCCAATGAATTATTCAGAATGAATACGCATAAGGTCAATAACTATTATTTGATAACTATTGTTTTAGTTGTATTTGCCAAAAAGTAGAACAGTACCTAATAAAATAGGAACCAACAATCAGAATGAAAACATTCGACTGCATTTCGTATCTAAGTCCGTCTCGATATATAGTCAGTTTTTAAATTGACCCCATCCAATCGATTACCTAATGTTTTTCACGCCTGGTGAGAAACTCTTTACAAATCTCGCGGTAGGTACTTGATCAGCTGTTGTATGATGTGCCCACAACACGTGTCTAATCGGGACATCCGACTAACATATTTCTCTAACTATCCTAATTGCAACATGCCGTTAATATATTCTTTGATCTCTCCAAATTATATAGTTTCCGTTTGAGAGAGTTCTTTTTTGTATGGGTATACCTAATTTGTTGATGACAGGACATAAATGTATTTGTCCATCGCTATTCAGCTTCTCTGCATTCGTCAGCAATTAATGTTATTTGTTTTGCATCTTAATATATGTTCCAACTATTATCCCTCCTATGAAATCCACAGACCAACAATGTCGTAGGATACCAGTAGTTTGTGAATCTTTAAGTTATAATTCAGATAATAAGATAAAATAAAGCCTCATAACCGTGTCAGCATTATAAAGATATTTCCTTATACGGATTTTTACATGTTTGCGTCCCTTGTTTATATATGCCGCCATTTATTTTGGAAAACCATTATTTTCAATGTTTGTTCTCTTTATTTATATACGTGTTTATAAGTTTTCTTTCCATAGTACAGACTTATGTTTATCATTGGAGAAAGAGGTTTAATATTTTATTTTACTGAGGTGAGTAAACTCTTGGTGACAGGTATTTAGCCCAATTCTATACCAGTTATTTTAAGCAGTCCCATTTTTTATATTTAGTTAATAGTAAATGTGCAATAAAGGAAATACGACCTTTAATTTACATTTGAATTTTATTCAATGTAGATCCGTTGGATGTGAATAAATGCAACTTCGATACACATGTTTGTTTGTTTGTTTGTTTGTTTGTTTGTTTGTTTGTTTGTTCATTCATTCATTCATTAATTAATTTATTTATTTGTGTTTGTTGATTTTGTGTTTGTGTGCATAATTGTTTGTATATCCATTTATACAATCCTCTATTTATTCATTTGGTTTTTATTTGTGTTTTTATTTAATCAATCACGGTCTACACGGGACTATATGTTGTTGTTTTGACAATTTGAAAGTGTATTTTTTCTAGGTATTTGGGGCCCTAAAAAGGGCCGGGGTTTGCATTACCCCATTTTACTGTGGCGCCTGACTTTGTGCCAGCGACTCTTTGAATGTTCGGGCCATTACCGCAATCATAGATTGCATCGTCTCTTGTTGTTGTTGTTGTATGATGTTAGCCACGCTTTGGGCTAAGTTGTTGGTTTCATCCGGGGGGTTCAGTTCACTCTCCTTGGCCGAGTTTTCAACCTCTCGCAAGTGTGTAAGGATAGTTTCCTTGCACTTTTCTCTGCATTCGTCGATAATGCTGTCGACGATCGGCAATACTGTTGTGCTGTCTGGTAACATATGACAGTTTGTCGGTCTTGGAATGGCGAATCCCTGCTCAAAGAAACTGGTGAAATGTGTCGACCATTCCCTCGCCACGCGTTGATCGTCTTTAGCTCGAGCCACTGCCCTTCCTACAGAGGACCCGTCATGTATCAGTTTCTCAGGCTCCAGTGGTCTTGGAAGCTGCATGTATCGGTCTTCCCGCTGTCGGTCTTCCCGCTGTCTAGGGTACGAGCCACCTCGTCCTCCCCTCGCTCTTGGTCTATATGGTCTGTAGTGAGACATCGTGTATTCAAAGTGAATGAATAGTTACAATAGTAGAGTTCCTCATTTTATAGTTCATTTCGTTCATGTCCATTTATGGGAGTTTTCATTGGAGGAACAGCGTGACCAATCAACAGGGTATTCACGAGGTCTACCACGCCTTAATTCAATCCGTTTTTACCAGTATCGATTACCAAACACAACATCGTCAGCCCGCGGGCGGTATGTCTGCATTAATCCTGCATGGGTGATAACCATTTTTGTAAACAGTATGTCTCGTGCTATGTATTCAACTTATAGCCTTATATGTATAACCACCATTATAAATCCGAGTCTGTATCTAACAATAGTAAATTGATTAATTCATTAAGGTTTTCATCGTCATTTTCAAAGGTGTCTAACCGTGCCCTAACTAAGGTGTCTTTTAAGTTCTTTTCTCTCTTATAGGCCACCATAGGTTTGTCAGGGAATATCTTTTTCAAATATTCATCTTTTTCAATAATATCCCAGTGTTTCACTAATGTCGATTTCAAGCCATGTATATGCGGGTTGTACTTGTTTGCAGTCGAATGTTTTCATTCTGATTGTTGGTTCCTATTTTATTAGGTACTGTTCTACTTTTTGGCAAATACAACTAAAACAATAGTTATCAAATAATAGTTATTGACCTTATGCGTATTCATTCTGAATAATTCATTGGAAACAATCTGGCTTTCACCAGATTAAGCACGTATTTTTGAAGTACAAATAGATACTGTTAGAAGCTATTCTGTCTATTGAAAATCGGGTACAAACCCCGTGAATAGCAATAATAAACGGGTACGAACCCCGACTGACAGTAATATATGTACTTCCAAAATAACACTGCCACTTCAAACATTATATTGATAAACATTTAAACATGTGACTTAATATAGTCTGGTACCAACCCAGCGTCAGCTTGCCTAGTTAATATAGGCTATTAAATATAAAGGAAAGGCAATTTACTTTAATGTGGTTTAAAGGCTGACTTAATATAGTCTGGTACCAACCCAGCGTCAAGCCAAAATATAACGTAACTTTTTTGTGATTAACGACTGACTTAATATAGTCTGGTACCAACCCAGATTCAGTCTTGCCGTCTTAGTAAGGGTTCTATTTAGGAAATGAAACAGTAACAAGAAAGAAGAGAAAATTATTCTTAATGAATACACGGCTGACTTAATATAGTCTGGTACCAACCCAGCGTCAAGCCATATATAACGTAATTGTGTTGTGATTACGATTGACAATAAAATCTGGTACCAACCCAGATCTCAAACGTATAGAAACGGGATTTAGTTCCGAATAAACGACACATTAAATACTCCTCTTGCTAATAATATGCACAAGAAAGTGACATTTTTAGAGTATACAGTCAGTAAAATGTAACTACCACCTTGGTACGTGAGTTACAAAGACCCGAAAAATCCAATCCATATGGCAATGATTTTTGAATCATTATAAATAATATATTGAACTAAAAACGCTATAAAAGGAATAGGTTGAAGATTTTATAGCAACTGAAGAAGGCCCTCGGGCTGAAAACGTTTTTGCGGCAGGATATTGTTTTCCTGGTAAAATCGTTAACCTATATACAGTGCGTATAAACAGACAGAAATATACTTGCATTGTCTGTTATTTGGCTATATAAATAAAAAATAAATATAAACCTAAGTGTGCATAATGAATAACCAACTAAATTCACAAAACAAGGGCACACGTAAAACACAACACTGGGTGTGAGACATACACCCGTGAGGAATTCCCTAACTAGGCATGGGACCCTTACGAGACATTCTGAAACACCAACCTTGGTCGGAAACCCGCACCCCCCCCCCCCCCCCCCCCCCCCCCCCCATAACAAGTTCGAAAACCAGCCAGATCGGACTAGTAACAGTGGAGTTATGGCCCTTGATTCGTTTAAAATTGCTATATTTTGCCTCGTTAATACGATAGGGCCTTTATTTTCCATTTGATCTTTACCAAACTTTACCAGATTTTTTGACTTTTTTTTATTATTATTTTTTATTTTTCGTTTATTTTGTTTAAATATTTTCATTTTTTTTTTTAATTTGTTTTTTTTTTATTTATTTATTTTTTTTTCATTTTTTTTAACCAGCCAGATCGGACCAGTTACAGCGGAGTTATGGCCCTTCATTTATTTTAAAATGCTATAGTTTGCCTTGTTAAGATGATAGGGCCTTCACTTTACCAAACTTTACCAGATTGTTAATATCAATGAAAGCTCCGATAAATTTGAAAAACAGTCAGGTTGGAACATTTATACAGGAGTTACGGCCTTTAATTTTCTGCACTATGCTATATTTTGGCCTCATTAAGACTAAAGGGCCTTCATTTGGACAGATTTCAGTGAAACTTTTCAGGGATGATCAGTACCAAGCCTAGTTGTATATATCGCTGTATGATTTTGGCGGAGTTATGTCCCTTTAAAGGTTTTAATACACAATCTTTGTCTGGACTAGTTCTCCTGAACCCCTCGCCGGATTTCAACGAAACTTTACAGGGATGATCAGCACCAAGCCTAATTGTGAATATCATCGTCGCGTTCCGGTTTACAGATTTTTGGCAGAGTATGGCCGTTTAAAGGTTTTGATACACAAACATTTTCCGGGCTAATTCTCCTGAACCCCTAGTTGGATTTCAACGAAACTTGACAAAGATGATCAGTAACAAGCCTAGTTGTGCATATCTTCGCCATATTCCGGTTGAATG
Source organism: Cyrtodaria siliqua (assembly GCA_037043455.1). Taxonomy (NCBI): domain Eukaryota; kingdom Metazoa; phylum Mollusca; class Bivalvia; order Adapedonta; family Hiatellidae; genus Cyrtodaria; species Cyrtodaria siliqua. The sequence continues at coordinate 131,278 of JAWPHD010005939.1, forward strand.
ATTTTTGGCAGAGATATGGCCCTTTAAAGGTTTTAATAGACAAACTTAGTCATTGGGAATTAAAATGCGACATATGGTAAAGTGTTTGATTTAAGGGCAATTATAAAATATATTTTGGGTAAATGCCAACCATGAACAACTAATCATTCTGTGTGATAACTTCATAAGTATAACACCCATCCTGATTAAACTAAATAAGCAGCTTATTTAATTTTGTGTTTATTTTTCAGACCCCAAACTGATCGAATTTCTGAAAACCAGGAAAGCCGTTGAGAATGATTCAGGAGCCACAGGTAGTTCCCTTATGGAGTAGGAGCTATCCCAACCTGCCACAAAACATACTTCTGACAAGCACATGAACGGTCAGTATTAAAAACAAAATGATTTGCTGAATTTCAATGCATCTCTACACACTTACATGGTATGTGCTCCTTTTTGATAATAAGAGTAGGTCACGGTTCCCGGATTCCTATGTATCCTTCCCCTCTCTCTGGGGCCGCTCTAAATAAACTATACTGTGTTGATGAGCCGTTAAACAACATTCAATTCCTTTCTGTTTTGGCCGTACCATTTCAATATGGTATTTCAGTGCTGTGTGATGTCCATTAGCAATTTCACAACAACAACAAAAAAAATATCACAGAAACCACCCCAAAAATTATAATGAACCCAATGGCAGCAGGGTTCCTTGACTTTTGCTCGTTCAGATTTGTGTTTTTCATCCAACCAATCATCCAACATGGCCATTATTCCTGAAAAACGACCAAAATTAAGGAAAGTTCAAACAACATCTACTTAAATACATGTACATGTACATGTATTGCTTTTAACTAGCACTGAACATGGTTTACAGAGTTATATCCCTTATTTATTGTTCAAGTTTTCACAAAAGTAAAAATGAAAACTCCTGTTTGATACTTTTTGGAGGCTGTAAACATGATAGACAGAAGTATATCCCCTATTTATTGTTCGGAGACTTATTCGCTGGCAGGAAGCCGGCGAATATATTTGGGCTAAGTTTGGTAAATGCAATGGAAGGAGAAGTAATTAACGGGGAATTGTCCTGATGTGATATTAAAATTACTGATATAAACAACTGTTTCTTTAAAATGTATGTGCATATATACTATGTATTATGTACTATTTAGGCAACAGTTGTATGTGGAGTGTGTATGTGGTTGTTAAATGATTTCTCAAAAAATTATGCTTATAATACGATGTGTTGTTCCATTGAATTTAACGGAATGTGTAACGCCCTCGATTTGTTGGTATATGACTTTATACGGATACTTATATAAAGTATTATACGGATATTTATGTAAAGTATTATACGGATACTTATATAAAGTATTATACGGATACTTATGTAAAGTATTATACGGATACTTATGTAAAGTATTATACGGATATTTATGTAAAGTATTATACGGATACTTATGTAAAGTACTATACGGATACTTATGTAAAGTATTATACGGATACTTATGTAAAGTATTATACGGATATTTATGTAAAGTATTATACGGATACTTATGTAAAGTATTATACGGATACTTTTGTAAAGTATTATACGGATACTTATGTAAAGTATTATACGGATATTTATGTAAAGTATTATATGGATACTCATGTAAAGTATTAGACGGACACTTATGTAAAGTATTATATGGATACGTATGTAAAGTATTATACGGATACTTATGTAAAGTATTATACGGATATTTATGTAAGGTATTAAACGGATACTTATGTAAAGTATTATACGGATATTTATGTAAAGTATTAGACGGATAATTATGTAAAATATTATACGGATACTTATGTAAAGTATTATATGGATATTTATGTAACGTATTATACGGATATTTATGTAAAGTATTATACGGATACTTATGTAAAGTAATATATGGATACTTATGTAAAGTATTATATGGATATTTATGTAAAGTATTATACGGATACTTATGTAAAGTATTATACGGATACTTATGTAAAGTAGTATACGGATACTTACGTAAAGTATTATACGGATATTTATGTAAAGTATTATATGAATACTTATGTAAAGTATTATATGGATACTTATGTAAAGTATTATATGGATACTTATGTAAAGTATTATACGGATACTTATGTAAAGTATTATACGGATACTTATGTAAAGTATTATACGGATATTTATGTAAAGTATAACACGGTTAATTATGTAAAGTATTAAACGGATACTTATGTAAAGTATTATACGGATACTTATGTAAAGTTGTAAAGTATTTTACGGATACTTATGTAAAGTATTATATGGATATTTATGTAAAGTATTATACGGATACTAATGTAAAGTATTATATGGATACTTATGTAAAGTATTATACGGATAATTATGTAAAGTATTATACGGATATTTATGTAAAGTATTATATGGATACTTATGTAAAGTATTATACGGATACTTATGTAAAGTATTATACGGATACTTATGTAAAGTATTAGAGGATACTTATGTAAAGTATTATACGGATACTTATGTAAAGTATTATACCGATATTTATGTAAAGTATTATACGGTTACTAATGTAAAGTATTATACGGATATTTATGTAAAGTATTATACGGATACTTATGTAAAGTATTAGATGGATACTTATGTAAAGTATTATACGGATACTTTTGTAAAGTATTATACGGATACTTACGTAGAGTATTATACGGATATTTATGTAAAGTATTATACGAATACTTATGTAAAGTATTATACGGATACTTATGTAAAGTATTATATGGATACTTATGTAAAGTATTATACGGATACTTATGTAAAGTATTATACGGATATTTATGTAAAGTATTACACGGTTACTAATGTAAAGTATTAAACGGATACTTATGTAAAGTATTATACGGATACTTATGTAAAGTTGTAAAGTATTATACGGATACTTATGTAAAGTATTATATGGATACTTATGTAAAGTATTATACGGATACTTATGTAAAGTATTATACCGATATTTATGTAAAGTATTATACGGATACTTATGTAAAGTATTATACGGATACGTATGTAAAGCATTATACGGATACTTATGTAAAGTATTATACGGATACTTATGTAAAGTATTATATGGATACTTATGTAAAGTATTACACGGATACTTATCTAAAGTATTAGAGGATACCTATGTAAAGTATTATATGGATACTTATGTAAAGTATTATACAGATACTTATGTAAAGTAGTATATGGATACTTATGTAAAATATTATACGGATATTTATGTAAAGTATTATACGGATACTTATATAAAGTATTCTAAGGATACATATGTAAAGTATTATACAGATACTTATATAAAGCATTAGACGGATACTTATGTAAAGTATTATACGGATATTTATGTAAAATATTATACGGATACTTATGTAAAGTATTATACGGATACTTATGCAAAGTATTGTACGGGTACTTATGTAAAGTATTGCACGGATACTTATGTAAAGTATTATACGGATACGTATATAAAGTATTCTACGGACACTTGCGTAAAGTAATATACGGATACTTCTGATATTTTAGCTCGACTATTCGAAGAATAAGAGAGATTATGTACCTCTATTATCTCCCATTAAAGCTCACGGGCCTAGAGACAAAAGGAAAACAGAAAATAATTCTAATTTTTTCTCAGTTTTAGAGTGGGGCTCTGGCTACAACATGTAATGCAGTAGAATAGGGCTATGATGACAACATGTAGTGTAGTAGAGTGGGGCTATGATTACAACCTGTGGTGCAGCAGAAGCGGGCTATGTTTACAACATGTAGTGAAGTAGAGTGGGGCTATGACTACAACATGTGGTGCAGTAGAGTGGGGCTATGATTCCAACATGTGGTACAGTGGAGTGTGGCTATGATTACAACATGAGGTACAGTAGAATGAGGCTGTGATGACATGTTGTACAGTAGAGTCGGTCTATGATTACAACATGTGGTACAGTAGAATGGGGCTATGATTACAACATATGGTGCAGTAAAGTGGAGCTATGATTACATGTGGTGTAGTAGAATGGGACTATGATTACAACCTGTGATGCAGTAGAATGGGGCTATGATTACAACATCTAGTGCAGTAGAGTGGGGCTATGACTGCAACATGTGGTGCAGTAGAGTGGGGCTCTGACTACAACATGTAATGCAGTAGAATGGGGCTATGATGACAACATGTAGTGCAGTAGAGTGGACTATGATTACAACATATGGTGCAGTATAATGGGGCTATGATTTTAACATGTGGTACAGTAGAATGGGGCTATGATTACAACATGTGGTGTTGTGGAGTGGGGCTATGACTACAAGATGTGGTGCAGTAGAGTGGGGCTCTGACTACAACATGTGGTGCAGTAGAATGGGGCTATGATTACAACATCTAGTGCAGTGCAGTGGGGCTATGACTACAACATGTGGTGCAGTAGAGTGGGACTCTGACTACAACATTTAATGCAGTAAAATAGGGCTATGATTACCACATGTAGTGTTGTAGAATGGGGCTATGATTATAACATGTGATGCAGCAGAATGGGACTATGATTACAACATGTGGTGCAGTAGAGTGGGGCTATGATTACAACATGTGGTGCAGTAAAGTAGAGTTATGATTACATGTGGTGTAGTAGACTGGGTCCATGATTGCAACATGTGGTGCCGTAGAATGGGGCTATGGTTACAACATGTGGTACAGTAGAGTGGGGCTATGATTACAACTTGTGGTGCCGTAGAATGGGCTATGATTACAACATGTGGTGCAGTAGAGTGGAGCTATGATTACATGTGGTGTACTAGAGTGCGGCTATGATTACAACATGGAGTACAGTAGAATTGGGCTATGATTACAACATGTGGTACAGTAGAGTAGGGCTACGATTACAACATGTGGTGCAGTAGAATGGGGCTATGATGACAACATGTGTAGTAGAGTAAGGCTATGATTACAACATGTGGTACAGTAGAATGGGGCTGTGATTCCAACATATGGTGCAGTAGAGTAGAGATATGATTACATGTGGTGTAGTAGAGTGGGGCTATAATTACAAAAGGTAGAGTAGTAGAGTGGGGCTATGATTACATATGGTGTAGTGGAGTGCGACTATGATTACAACCTGTGGTGCAGTAGATTGGGACTATGATTACAACATGTGTGTAGTATAGTGGGACTATGATTACAACATGTGCTGCAATAGAATGGGTTTATGATTACAACATGTGATGCAGTAGAATGGGACTATGATTACAATATAATGGTTCTATGATTACAGCATATGTTGCAGTAGAATGTTGCTATGATTACATATGGTACAAGAGATGAGGCTATGATTACAATATGTGGTGTAATAGAGTGGGCTATGATTACAACATGGAGTACAGTAGAATTGGGCTATGATTACAACATGTGGTACAGTAGAGTAGGGCTACGATTACAACATGTGGTGCAGTAGAATGGGGCTGTGATTCCAACATGTGTAGTAGAGTAAGGCTGTGATTCCAACATATGGTGCAGTAGAGTAGAGATATGATTACATGTGGTGTAGTAGAGTGGGGCTATGATTTTAACATGTGGTTCAGTGGAGTGGGGCTATGATTACAACCTGTGGTGCAGCAGAAGCGGGCTATGTTTACAACATGTAGTGCAGTAGAGTGGGGCTATGACTACAACATGTGGTGCAGTAGAGTGGGGCTATGCTTCCAACATGTGGTACAGTGGAGTGTGGCTATGATTACAACATGAGGTACAGTAGAATGAGGCTGTGATGACATGTTGTACAGTAGAGTCGGTCTATGATTACAACATGTGGTACAGTAGAATGGGGCTATGATTGCAACATGTGTGTAGTATAGTGGGACTATGATTACAACATGTGCTGCAATAGAATGGGTTTATGATTACAACATGTGATGCAGTAGAATGGGACTATGATTACAATATAATGGTTCTATGATTACAGCATATGTTGCAGTAGAATGTTGCTATGATTACATATGGTACAAGAGATGAGGCTATGATTACAATATGTGGTGTAATAGAGTGGGCTATGATTACAACATGTGGTGTAGTAGTGTGGGGCTATGATTACAACATGTGGTGTAGTAGAGTGGGGCTATGATCACAACATGTGGTGTAGTAGTGTGGGGCTATGATCACAACATGTGGTGTAGTAGAAGTAGAGTGGGACTATGATAACAACATGTGGTGTAGTAGTGTGGGGCTATGATTACAACATGTGGTGTAGTAGAGAGGGGCTATGATCACAACATGTGGTGTAGTAGTGTGGGGCTATGATTACAACATGTGGTGTAGTAGTATGGGGCTATGATCACAACATGTGGTGTAGTAGAGTGGGCTATGATCACAACCTGTGGTGTAGTAGAGTGGGGCTATGATTACAACATGTGGTTTAGTAGAGTGAGGCTATTATTACAATATATGGTGCAGTAGAATGGGTCCATGATTACAACATGTGGTGCAGTAGAATGGATTAATGATTACAACATGTGGTGCAGTAGAATGGGGCTATGTTTACATATGGTACAAGAGATGAGGCTATGATTACAATATGTGGTGTAATAGAGTGGACTCTTATTACAACATGTGGTGCAGTAGAATTAGGCTATGATTACATATGGTACAATATATGAGGCTATGATTACAATATGCGGTGTAATAGAGTGGTCTATGATTACAACATGAGGTGTAGAAGAGTGGGGCTAGGATTACAACATGTGGTGAAGTAGAGTGGGACTATGATTACAACCTGTGGTGCAGTAGTGTGGGGCTATGATTACAACATGTGGTGTAGTAGAGTGGGACTATGATAACAACATGTGGTACAGTAGAATGGGGATGCGATGACAACATAAGGTGCAGTAGAGTAGAGCTATGATTACATGTGGTGTAGCAGAGTAGGTCCATGCTTACAACATCAGGTGCCATAAAATGGGGCTATGATTACAACATGTGGTGTAGAAGAATGGGGCTATGATTATAACATGTGGTGTAGAAGAATGGGGTTATGATTACAACATGAGGTGTATAAGATGGGGCTATGATTACAACATGTGGTGTAGTAGAGTGGGGCTATGATTACAACATGTGGTGTAGTGGAGTTGGGCTATGATTACAAACTGTAGTGCAGTAAAGTTGGGCTTTGCCTACAACATGTGGTGCAGTAGAGTGGGGCTATGATAACAACATGTTGTGCAGTAGAATGGGGCTATCATGACAACATGTAGTGTAGTAGACTGGGACTAGGATTATAACATGTGGTACAGTAGAATAGGCTATGATTACATTATGCGGTGTAGTAGAGTAGAGCTATGATTACAAGGGGTGTAGTAGAGTGGGTCCATGATTACAACATGTGGTGCCGTAGAATGGGGCTATGATTACAACATGTGGTGCAGTAGAATTGGGCTATGATTACATATGTTACAAGAGATGAGGCTATGATTACAATATGTGGTTTAATAGAGTGGGGCTATGATTACAACATGTGTTGTTGAAGAGTGGGTCTATGATTACAACATGTGGTGCAGTAGATTGAGGCAATGATTACAACATGTGGTGCAGTAGAATAATGCTATTATTACAACATGTGGTGCTTTAGAGTGGGTCTATGATTAAAAATGTGTACAGTAGAAGTGGGCTATGATAACAGCATGTGGTGCAGTAGAATGGGCTATGATTACAACATGTGGTGCTGTAGAATGGGGATATGATTACAACATGGGGTGCAGTAGAATGGGGCTATGATTACAACAAGTGGTGTAGGAGAGTGGGGCTATGATTACAACATGTGGTACAGTAGAGCGGCACTATGATTACAACATGTGGTGTAGTAGAGTGGGGCTATGATTACAATATGTGGTGCACTAGAATGGGACTATGATTACAACATGTGGTGTAGTAGTGTGGGGCTATGATCACAGCATGTGGTGTAGTAGAAATAGAGTGGGACTATGATAACAACATGTGGTGTAGTAGTGTGGGGCTATGATTACAACATGTGGTGTAGTAGAGTGGGGCTATGATCACAACATGTGGTGTAGGAGTGTGGGGCTATGATTACAACATGTGGTGTAGTAGTGTGGGGCTATGATCACAACATGTGGTGTAGTAGAGTGGGGCTATGATCACAACCTGTGGTGTAGTAGAGTGGGGCTATGATTACAACATGTGGTTTAGTAGAGTGGGGCTATTATTACAATATATGGTGCAGTAGAATGGGTCCATGATTACAACATGTGGTGCAGTAGAATGGATTAATGATTACAACATGTGGTGCAGTAGAATGGGGCTATGTTTACATATGGTACAAGAGATGAGGCTATGATTACAATATGTGGTGTAATAGAGTGGACTCTTATTACAACATGTGGTGCAGTAGAATTAGGCTATGATTACATATGGTACAATATATGAGGCTATGATTACAATATGTGGTGTAATAGAGTGGTCTATGATTACAACATGAGGTGTAGAAGAGTGGGGCTATGATTACAACATGTGGTGTAGTAGAGTGGGACTATGATTACAACCTGTGGTGCAGTAGTGTGGGGCTATGATTACAACATGTGGTGTAGTAGAGTGGGACTATGATAACAACATGTGGTACAGTAGAATGGGGATGCGATGACAACATAAGGTGCAGTAGAGTAGAGCTATGATTACATGTGGTGTAGCAGAGTAGGTCCATGCTTACAACATCAGGTGCCATAAAATGGGGCTATGATTACAACATGTGGTGTAGAAGAATGGGGCTATGATTATAACATGTGGTGTAGAAGAATGGGGTTATGATTACAACATGTAGTGTAGAAGAATGGGGCTATGATTACAACATGTGGTTTAGTAGAGTGGGGCTATGATTACAACATGTGGTGTAGTAGAGTTGGGCTATGATTACAAACTGTAGTGCAGTAGAGTTGGGCTTTGCCTACAACATGTGGTGCAGTAGAGTGGGGCTATGATTACAACATGTTGTGCAGTAGAATGGGGCTATAATGACAACATGTAGTGTAGTAGACTGGGACTAGGATTATAACATGTGGTACAATAGAATGGGCTATGATTACATTATGCGGTGTAGTAGAGTAGAGCTATGATTACAAGGGGTGTAGTAGAGTGGGTCCATGATTACAACATGTGGTGCCGTAGAATGGGGCTATGATTACAACATGTGGTGCAGTATAATTGGGCTATGATTACATATGTTACAAGAGATGAGGCTATGATTACAATATGTGGTTTAATAGAGTGGGGCTATGATTACAACATGTGTTGTAGAAGAGTGGGGCTATGATCACAACATGTGGTGCAGTAGAATGAGGCAATGATTACAACATGTGGTGCAGTAGATTGGTGCTATTATTACAACATGTGGTGCTTTAGAGTGGGTCTATGATTAAAAATGTGTACAGTAGAAGTGGGCTATGATTACAGCATGTGGTGCAGTAGAATGGGCTATGATTACAACATGTGGTGCTGTAGAATGGGGATATGATTACAACATGTGGTGCAATAGAATGGGGCTATGATTACAACAATCGGTGTAGGAGAGTGGGGCTATGATTACAACATGTGGTACAGTAGAGCGGCACTATGATTACAACATGTGGTGTAGTAGAGTGGGGCTATGATTACAATATGTGGTGCACTAGAATGGGACTATGATTACAACATGTGGTGCAGTAGAATTGGGCTATGATTACAACATGTGGTGTAGCAGAATGGGGCAATGATTACAACATGTGGTGCAGTAGAATTGGGCTATTGTTACAACATGTGGTGCAATAGAGTGGGGTATGATTCAACATGAGTACAGTAGAATGGGGCTATGATTACAACATATGGTGTAGTAGAATGAGGCTATGATTGCAACATGTGGTGTAGTAGACTGGGGCAATGATTATAACTTATGGTGCAGTAGAATGGGGCTATGATTACAAATGTGGTGCAGTAGAGTGGGGCTATGATTACAACATGTGGTGCTGTAGAATGGGGCTATGATTACAACATGTGGTGCTGTAGAATGGGGCTATTATTACAACATTTGGTGCTGTAGAATGGAGCTATGATTACACCATGTGATGCTGTAGAATGGGGCTATGATTACAACATGTTGTGCAGTATAATGGGTCTATGATTACAACATGTGGTGTAGTAGTATGGGGCTATAAATACAACATGGGGTGCAGTAGAATAGGGCTATAAATACAACATGGTGTGCAGTAGAATGGGGCTATAAATACAACATGGGGTGCAGTAGAATGAATCTATGATTACAACCTTTGTTGCAGTAGAATGGTGCTATGATTTCAACATGTGAGGCAGCAGGGTGGTGTTAAGATTACAACATATGTTGCAGTATAATGGGGCTATGATTACAACCTGTGGTACAGTATAATAGGGCTATGAGTACAACATGTGATTAACTTAAAGGCTGATGTAGCTGTTTAACACAATTAATTGATTCAAGCTGACTTTATATGATATATTATTAGATCAGATATCGTAAATCACAGTCACAATGGCAGAATGTTTTTCATATTGTTTTTGTATGCCCATAGAGATGTATTAAGTCGTTGCACTGTCTGTTCATCTGACTCTCCACCTCTCTGTATTACCATTAACTTTTCTTGTCCGGAATTCTCCTCCTAAAATTCTCAACAGATTATAGGGAGTGTCAGTATGAATTTTAGTTGTGCAAATCATCACGGTTTGTTATATCTGTACAGCATTTGTGATATCTGTACAGTGTTTGTTATATCTGTACAGCATACAGTTTTTGTTATATATGCACTGTTTATTTGTATATTTAATGTTTGTTATATATGTGCTGTGTTTGTTATATCTATATGGTGTGTATTATATATGTACAGTGCTATATCTGTACAGTGTTTGTTAAATATGTTTACTATATTATGTATAGTGTTTGTTATAGCTGTATTTGTTAAATATGAACAATGTGCTTGTTATATATGTACACTATTTTATTTTATCTTTACAGTGTATGTTATATCTGTAAAGTGCTTGTTATATATGTACAGTGTTTGTTATATTTGTAAATTATATGTTATATCTGTACAGTGTTTGTTATATATCTACAGTGTTTGTTATATTTGTAAAATATATGTTATATCTCTACAGTGTTTTTATATCAGTAAAGTGTTTGTTGTATAAGTAAAGTGTTTGTTATATTAGTAAAGTGTTTGTTATATCTGTACATTGTTTGTGATATCTGTAAAGTGCTTGTTATATCTGTACTGTGTTTGGTATATCTGTACAGTGTTTGTGATATTTGTACCATATGTGTGATATCTGTGCAGTGTTTATGATATTTGTAAAGTGTTTGTAATATATATGCAGTGTTTATTATATATGTTCAGTGTTTGCTATATCTTTTCAGTGTTTGTGATATATGTAAAGTGTTTATTATGTATGTACTTTTTCTGATATATGTAAAGTGTTTGTGATATCTGTAAAGTGATTGTGATATCTGTACTGTGTCTGTGATATATGTAGTGTTTGTGATATCTGTAAAGTGTTTGTGATATCTGTACTGTGTCTGTGAAATATATAGTGTTTGTGATATATGTAAAATGTTTGTGATATCTGTACAGTGTTTATGATATCTGTACAGTGTTTGAGATATCTGTAAAGTGTAAGTCATATCTGTAAAGTGTCTGTGATATCTGTACAGTGTTTGAGATATCTTTAAAATATGTCATGTCTGTACAGTGTCTGTGATATCTGTACAGTGTATGTGATATATGTAAAGTGTCTGTGATATCTGTACAGAGTTTGAGATATCTGTAACGTGTGTGATGTCTGTACAGTGTCTGTGATATCTGTACAGTGTTTGTGATATATGTAAAGTGTTTGTAATATCTGTGTACAGTGTTTGTGATATATGTACAGTGTTTATGATATCTGTACAGTGTTTGTGATATCTATACAATGTTTGTGATATCTGTAGTGTTTGTGATATATGTAAGTGTTTGCGATATCTGTACAGTGTTTGTGATATATGTACAGTGTTTCTTTTATTTCAGGAATTGAAGCATCATCTTCTCTACTACAAAACTGCCGATATTTCACAAAAGTTCGGAATGCAGTTTTATGAAAGTCTACCACCTATTCGTCAGAACTTTAAAGATTCCTTTAAAACAAGTGTAGGCTGATGCAATAGGACAAGCAGATAGGAATATTGCGCTGTATGCCATTGCAATACGACAAACAGTTGTGAATAGTGCAGTGTAAGCTGATGCAATAGGACAGTTATGAATATTGCAGTGTATGCTGATGCAATAGGACAGTTGTGAATATTGCAGTGTATGCTGATGCAATAGGACAGTTGTGAATATTGCAGTATATGTTGATGCAATAGGATAGTTGTGAATATTGCAGTGTATGTTGATGCAATAAGACAGTTATGAATATTGCAGTGTAAGCTGATGCAATAGGACATTTGTGAATATTGCAGTGTAGGATGATGCAATAGGACTGTTATACAGTTATGAATATTGCAGTATTCTGATAACATACAACAGTTACGAATACTGCAATGTCAACTGATGCAGTAGGCCAGTTACATGAACTGCATTGTAAGCCACTGCAATAGCATAAACAATTATGAATACTGAAGTGTAATGTGTTGCAATAGGACAAACAGTTATGACTATTACAGTGTAAGGTGTTGCAATAGGACAAACAGTTATGAGTATTTCAGAATAAGAACTGCAATAGGTCAGTTATGTATACACAATTTTATGAAAATTTGGTAATTAAGTATTATTGTTGCGTTCTTATTTTTACAAAAAACAACACAGTTCTACAATAATAGAACATTAGTGTGTCAACGTTGATGCTATATCTTTTAAGAAATAACAACCTTTTGGGACCAGTAGGTCAAATGTCAAGGTCACCATAACCGATAATGAAGAGCCTTGTCCACATGATAACGCTTCATAATCTGAAGCCATGTTAATCAATTTGAGGGGCTGACCCCTATACATTTTGGGGACAGTAGGTCAAAGATGAAGGTTGCCATGTCCCAATCATGAAAACCCTTATCCGCACAATAACGATACAACCCCTGTAGCCACATTCATCAAATTTCAAAATGTAGACTAGCCATGATGACATTGTAGTCCCTATTTATTTGGGGGAACATAGATAAAATGTCGCCATGAGCTGGTTATGAAACATGTTTCCCGCACAATAACTCTTGAATCTCTGTAGCCACATTCAGCAAGAGAGAAAAGTAGCAGAGTGTGTTCATGAGAGGTGATATAAGTGCAACACTTCACACCAGCTAGTACCGGCTTAAGCAGTAGTTTACTTTAAAGCCACAGAGATTGGGCTCGATGATCCCAAAGGATCAGTAATAAATAACACTACTGATTTGTGGTCGGGGTCACTTTTACTGTCACCACACAAGACTAAACAAATGCTAGTGTAAATGTGAGTAATATAGGACCTACCATCCCAGATTGCAATTTTCGTGCACGGGTGGAAAGCTTGTGATCACAATTCTGCAAAACTACTACTGGATCTTAATGGAACTACATGAATATGTAGGATTCAATAAATTTTATTGTATAATATAGGTCCTAATATAGAAGCTCATATAATGTTTATTTTTTCCAATAACAAATAACTTTATAGGAGTATAACTTGTCTCCGTGGTAGAACACATAATGGACTGGATTTATAAAAAATATGTTTAAACAAAATATAGTCCTACAGAAATCACAGCACTATATGTCCCCACTGAACCAAAAAGAGCAAATTAAAAATACAATAAAAAGAACAATACTCAAAACACAACGTGTGATGAAGACCAGGTTACGATCTTGGAACTGTCAGTAGGCAGTAAAACCTACCGGTTAGCTTAAATTGATTTTATGTGTAGAATAAAGGCTGTGATATTCCTAGTCACAGAAAAGTTTTTAGGATGGTGTTGTACTTCAACAAGTTTCCGTTGCGGCGATAGAACTTCGAGAAGATGTACGTAATTTATGATAAGAAGTTTACTTGTAATAACTTGATTTTGATCAGTGAAGTCCTTAACATTGTTTCATACACTGCAAAACGAAGGAGCCTGGAGATATAAACCCCATATGATGTAGCACGAGGTACGTCCCTAGCTAAATACAAACATCAGCGCAAATCCACGTTATAATTATCATTAGGGGCTTTCGTAAAGAAAGAAAGCCCTGACATTATAGTAGAAGGTTCTATAGAAAACCTTTTCTGTATAACCTGAATCAATTTATGCTTGATAAGGTTATATGGTGGAGTGTTGCATAGATTTGAAAAAGTTGTAGGTTCTTATAGTAGATGCTTGAAAATGCACCGTTCTTTACTTCTGTATTGCCCCATGTATAAATATGTTATAAGACAACTCTTGGTATGCAAGAAAAAGAATCAATCATGGGTATCCGGTTCAGATAGGGAAATTCCAACCCTCGATATAACTGTTTTAATCGGAACCTCGGCAGAGCCTCAGTTCCGATACAAGCAGTTATTTCTCCTGTTGGACTGAATGTAGGCAAAATGATATATAGGGTCCTATAGAAACCACAGCGTTCGAACGCAATGGCATCGTAGGTCCGCACTGTACTGCAAACAAGGACTTGAAACTACAATGAAAGAGACAAAACACAACAGAAAGGGTGGTGAAGACAGGGTTACCGACTTGGAACGGTCAGTAGGCAATAAGGCCTACCGGTTAGCTTGAATCGATTTTGTATGCGCACAATCCTCGCTATTATCCTGTCTTCAGCGCCTAAATAGACAAGACAGTGTAACAAAAATGAAAAGAGACAAAAAACAACAGAAAAGGTGGTGAAGACAGGGTTACCGACTTGGAACGGTCAGTAGGCAATAAGGCCTACTGGTTAGCTTGAATCGATTTGATATGCACACACTCCTCGCTATTATCCTGTCTTCAGCGCCCAAATAGACAAGACAGTGTAAACAAAACTACATCCCATCAAAAGGAATTCTCTAACAATAAAGTCCACATCCAGAGAAACTAACTAAAGATACACATACAAAATAATAAACATCTCAGGATGTATCCAGAATCGTACTGAACAACCATAGTAGTTGCAGCTAAAGAGAAAACCAATCTAGGGTACGACCAGAAAACCCAAGGGACGAAAGCTCATACACCCACCTCCCTTAGTTGGGGTTTTAGTAGGTACAATCATAGAGTCCCAAGAGGTAGTCCAGTCATCGCACAAGTGAAAAGTGAAGCGGAATGACTGACTGTAGAGGTGTCAATCACTAAACATGCAGTGCGCTGCAAAACCTAAGGGTTATATCCTTTTCTGACGAACTTCCTGATTAAATTTGTAAAGCGGTCAGGAAACCCGTCAGACCCCTTTCACTTTCGAAGTTTATAGACCACATCTCTATAAAATGAGGGTTGTGATATGCCTAGTCGCAGAAGAGATATAATGTTGGTGTTGTACTTTTCCAGCAGGCTCTCGTTGTGGCGGTAGAATTTAGAGAAAGATCTACGTAGTTTGTGATAACGAAAGCCCTGCTGAAGAAGTATACTTGTAATAACTTGATTTCGATCATTGAAGTCTATAACATCATTACACGCTCTAGCAAATCGAATGAGCTTGAAGATATACACCCCATATGAGGTAGCACGAGGTACATCTCCATCCAGGTGTGGATAGTTAACGATGTTAAAATTGAAATCATCTCTCTTATCATAGATTTTAGTATGAATACAATCATTTGAAATCAAGAGATGAAGATCGAGAAATGCTGCTACTGTATCCGAACTGTTGGCTTTATTCAACGTGAGCTCTGGTGGATACATGTTAGTAACCATATGAGCAAAGAACGGATTATCAATATTGAGTATATCATCAAGATACCGAGAAGTATTATTAAAGGCATCAATAATTTCACCCGGGCTAGCAGGTGACTAACTCAACATAAAATCTCTTTCATAGCAGTACAAAAACAAATCTGCAACAAGTGGCGCACAGTTAATACCCATAGGAATACCTACAACCTGGCGGTAAATATTTTTACCGTATCTTATAAAGATGTTATCCAGAAGAAAAGATAAGGCTCTACAAACATCAGTACAAGTCCACATATTATACTTATCAATGGGGGCGTTAGTAAAGAAAGCCCTGACATTATTACAAGCTAGAAAAGTTGTACATTCTCTAGCAAATGTCTTCTGGATAAGCTGAAGCAATTCTTCTTTGATAAGATTATGTGGTAGTGTAGTATACAGTGTAGAAATGTTTTACATCTTGATTTATACTGAATGCAGGCAAGTGTTTTTACATCTTTATCTGTACTGAATACAGGCAAGTGTTTTACATCTTTTTCTATACTGAATGCAAGCAAGTGTTTTTACATCTTTATCTATACTGAATGTAGGCAAGTGTTTTTAGATCTTTATATATACTGAATACAGGCAAGTGTTTTTACATCTTTATTTATACTGAATACAGGTAAGTATTTTTACATCTTTATCTACACTGAATGCAGGCAAGTGTTCTTACATCTTTGAATATACTGAATGCAGGCAAGTGTTTTTACATCTTTATCTATACTGAATGCAGGCAATTGTTTTACATCTTTTTCTATACTGAATGCAGTCAAGTGTTTTTACATCTTTATCTATACTGAATGCAGACAAGTATTTTGACATATTTATCTATACTAAATGCAGGCAAGTGTTTTTACATCTTTATTTACACTGAATGCAGGCAAGTGTTTTTACATCTTTATCTACACTGAATGCAGGCAAGTGTTTTACATCTTTATCTACACTGAATACAGGCAAGTGTTTTTACATCTTTATCTATACTAAATACAGGCAAGTGTTTTAACATCTTTATCTACACTGAATGCAGGCAAGTGTTCTTACATCTTTAACTATACTGAATGCAGGCAAGTGTTTTTACAACTTTATCTATACTGAATGCAGGCAAGTGTTTTTACATCTTTATCTATACTGAATACAGGCAAGTGTTTTTACATCTTTATCTATACTGAATGCAGGCAAGTGTTTTTACATCTTTATTTACACTGAATGTAGGCAAGTGTTTTTACATCTTTATCTATACTGAGTGCAGACAAGTATTTTACATCTTTATCTATACTGAATGTAGGCAAGTGTTTTTACATCTGTATCTACACTGAAGGCAGGCAAGTGTTTTTACATCTTTATCTACACTGAATGCAGGCAAGTGTTCTTACATCTTTATCTATACTGAATGCAGGCAAGTGTTTTACATCTTTATCTATACTGAATGCAGGCAAGTGTTATTACATCTTTATATATACTGAATGCAGGCAAGTTTTCTTACATTTTAACTATACTGAGTGCAGGCAATGTGGAGTTGACTCTGACATGCTTTACGCTTGTGTGTACACCTTATACCTTACTGCCATGTAGTCAATTCATACATGCAAACCGATGAATACTGTATTGCCATATTGCACATGAGGATTTTGAGGACAGTAAGTGACAGAGTAGTTTTCTGCTGTATTTCTGACAATTATGTACATGGTCTAGTTGTAGCATGCTTGCCTTCTAATTCAAAGGTTTTGGGTTTGAGACACAGCCAATCTAACAAAGGTTGTGGGTTTGAAATACAGCCAATCAAACTTAAAGTTGTAGGTTTGAGACACAGCCAAGCTATCTCAAGGGTTGTGTATTTCATAATTTGAGACACAGCCAATCAAACGAAATGGATGTGGCTGTGAGACACAGTCAATCTAATCCAAAGTTTGTGGGTTTGAGACACAGCCAATCTAACCCAAAGGTTGTGGTTTGAGACACAGCCAATCTAACCCAAAGGTTGTGGCGTTGAGACACAGCCAATCTAACTCAAAGATTGCATGTTTGAGACACAGCCAATCTATCTTAAAGGTTGTGGTTTGAGACACAGTCATTCTATCTCAAAGTGTGTGGGTTTGAGACACAACCAATCTAACCCAAAGGTTGTGGATTTGAGACACAGACAATCTAACCCAAAGGTTGTGTATTTGAGACACAGCCAATCTATCTTAAAGGTTGTGGTTTGAGACACAGCCAATCTATCTCAAAATGTGTGGGTTTGAGACACAGCCAATCTAACCCAAAGGTTGTGGGTTTGAGACAAAGCCATCAAACTCAAAGGGTGTGTGTTTGAGACACAGCCAATCTATCTCAAAGGTTGTAGTTTGAAACACAGCCAATCTATCTCAAAGTGTGTGTAATTGAGACAAAGACAATCTAACCCAAAGATTTTTTGTATCAAACCCACAACATTTGAGTTAGATTGGCTAATCAAAGGTTGTGGGTTTGATACATGGCCAAGCTAACTCAAAGGTTGTAGATTTGAGACACAGCCAATCTATCTCAAAGGTTGTGGGTTTGAGACACAGCCAATCTAACTCAAAGGTTATGGGTTTGAGACACCCCCAATCTTACTAAAAGCTAGTTCACACCTCGTTATACATATAGTTATAATAGTTTCATGTTCACCCCTCGTTATACATGTAGTTATAATAGTTTCATGTTCACACCTCGTTATACATCTAGTTATAATAGTGTCATGTTCACACCTCGGTATACATCTAGTTATAATAGGTTCATGTTCACACCTCGTTATACATATAGTTTTAACAGTTTCATGTTCACACCTTGTTATCTTGCAAAATACTGGAAAAAATGAAAAAATAAAATAATAAACACTTAAATATATTTATTTTGTTGTAAGATTTACATTAAATATAAAGCACCTACAACATCATGTCATATTGACTTCAATGCAAAGTTATTAACATTATGTCAGTACAGTAAAACTCACTTATAGAAAACTCAGTTATAGCGAATACTCGGTTATAGCAAAGTTTTTTGAATTCCCCGGCCAGCTGCTTCTTTGCTTCATATAAACATTACGGATATAGCAAACTCCGATATGTTTGTAGCAGTTCATCCATCGATTAATGGTCGCACAATATGTTTAACAACCACGCCATTAGTTGAACAACAACGCCATTAGTTGAGCAACAACGCCATTAGTTGAACAACAACACCATTAGTTGAACAACCACACCATTAGTTAAACAGCATCAACATCAGTTGAACAACAACACCATTAGTTGAACAACCACGCCATTAGTTTAACAACAACACCATTAGTTGAACAACAACGCCATTAGTTTAACAACAACACCAGTAGTTGAGCAACAACGCCATTAGTTTAAAAACAACATCATTAGTTGAGCAACCACGCCATTAGTTGAGCAACAACGCCATTAGTTTAATAACAACTTCATTAGTTGAGCAACAACACCATTAGTTTAATAACACCATTAGTTGAGCAACCACGCCATTAGTTGAACAACAACGCCATTAATTAAACAACAACGCTATTAGTTGAACAACAAAGCCATTAGTTGCACAACCACTCCATTAGTTAAACAACAACGCAATTAGTTGAGCAACAACGCCATTAGTTGAACAACAACGCCATTAGTTGAGCAACAACGACATTAGTTAAGCAACAACGACATTAGTTGAACAACAATGCCATTAGTTGAGCAACAACGCCATAAGTTGAGCCATTAAACATGATGTGCGAGCATTAAACATCTGGAATTAGGATGCTGGTAAACCAGTTTCTAACATCTTCCCTTGTTTTTCGCAATTTACAAACACATTAAAGTAAAACTAAGTATTGTCATGTTTTTGAGTGTTTAACGTCACATTACTTATGTCTCCTTGTTATTAGCATCAATCAATTGGATTGCAGGGTTTTTACCACGTGTAATAGTGTTTATATTCTAAGCACCTAGTCAAAATCCTGCTAACCAGTTGATCCATGCTAATAAAAGGTACATACATTAGACTTGTACAGCTACTTTCTAAATTACTAATACGCGAATAAACATTAGTATTAACATGCAAATACACATAATTACTACTATGCAAATGCACATAATTTTTTATATGCAAATACACATAATTACTAATATGCAAATACACATAATTACTTATATGCAAATACATATAATTTTTTAAATGCAAATACACATAATTACTTATATAATTACTTATATGCAAATACACAGAATTAGTAATATGAAAATAAACATAATTAGTAATATACAAATTCACATAATTAGTCATATGCAAATACACATAATTACTAATATGCAAATACACATAATTTCTTAGATGCAAATACATATAATTTTTTAAATGCAAATATACATAATTACTTATATAATTACTTATATAATTACTTATATGCAAATACACAGAATTAGTAATATGAAAATAAACATAATTAAAACGTATATACATTGGACTTGTACTTTCTAAATTACTAATACGCGAATAAACATTAGTATTAACATTCAAATACACATAATTAATAATATGCAAATACACATAATTTCTTATATGCAAATACACATAATTACTTATATAATTACTTATATGCAAATACACAGAATTAGTAATATGAAAATAAACATAATTATTTATATATGTGCAATTCATTTATATAATTACTTATATACAAATACACATAATTTCTAATAAGTAAATAATACATATAATTACTTGTATGCAAATTCACATAAATAGTAATATGCAAATACACATAATTCGTAATATGCAAATACACATAATTACTTATATGCAAATTCACATAATTAGTAATATACAAATACACATAATTAGTAATATGCAAATACACATAATTAGTAATATACAAATTCACATAATTAGTCATATGCAAATACACATAATTACTTATATGCAAATTCACATAATTAGTAATATGCAAATACACATAATTAGTAATATGCAAATACACATAATTACTTATATGCAAATTCACATAATTAGTAATATGCAAATACACATAATTAGTTAATGTTAATACACATAATTAGTAATATGCAAAAACACATACTTACTTGTATGCAAATTCGCATAATTAGTAATATGCAAATACACATAATTAGTAATATGCAAATATACATAATTAGTAATATGCAAATGAAGATAATTACTTATAAGCAAATACACATAATTAGTAATATGTAAATACACATCTTTACTTAGCAATGAAATAGTGGATTTTAGCTGTGAAATAAAATGGATGTTAGAGATTTTATTTTTTCACAGTAGGTTGCTGAAACTACTATTTTTAAATATCAAAAACAATTATTTTTAGAAACAACCTTGTATTATACCATGTCCTTTGTATTATAAAGGTATTTTGTGTTATAACTGTCCTTTGTGTTATAAATGGCCTTTAACTAAGACAATGAGTCCTAGGTTAAGAAAATCAAACATGTATTTTAGGAACTTCTGTAGATTACAAGTTCAAATATCAAACATTTCCATTGGAAATTATTTGATCGAAGAAAAGCGTCATTAAAGTTTAATATTGATATCAGTCAAAAGTTGTAGTCGTTGAAAAATAACTATAATTTTTTCATAAAACATTGATTATAAGGCGTTGCATTCATGAATATATAGTGTTCCCAATTCTGGATGAAATACAATCTGTTATTCACTCCAAAACAACAAATATGAGACTAGTTATGATGGGGATGATGGAAAATGGAAACATTTGGTCTAACAACATCATATTTCTCAAATTAAACTCATTCAAAGCAAGTTGTTTCCCTTTGATTAAACAATATTCAAGTTATTCTTCAATATACATAACAACATGTATAACTGAATTTAATACAGTTGAAAAAGTGGATTTGGACGAAATCCGTTTCCATCGATTATGTTATTTTCCTTGATTTATTAAAATAATATGGCAGTAGTTAGCCGTGGTATATAATAATCGTGATGATTTAAAATGGCCAAATTCAGTAAGTCATAATTCACAATTTTAACTCTTACAAAGCAAATTATTTCCCTTTTTAAACAAAATTTTAGTATCAAACACACATAATTACAATGGTCACATAAGTATGATAAACTTAACACAATTTAACACAGCAGCAAAATGGATTTGGAAAAAAATCTTTTT